>CAIGQZ010035027.1:12272156-12301279 GCA_903798205.1 Danio tinwini
AGAGAGAGAGATTAACGTAGTTTATTGATTTGGATTGCACTGAGCTGAACGTTCCTGCAAATGTTCATTTATGATTTCCTGTTGTTTTTATTTCTTAAATTTGTTTGTTGATTGGATTTCAACCCTAATGTTTACAGTGTTCATCACAATAACCACCTTTTGCAAGTAACTTGAGGCTTCAAAAAAATTCATTCAAAATTCTGCTAGTAGGTGGTGACAAATAGCTATAATTTATTGTCAACTTAGAATCAATGATTCAAGCAAGTCATTCGAAAACGCTGATTGATTCAGTAATGGACCAAAATCTCTATCTAATGATCTTTGGATCGATAATTGAAATAGATTAGCAAATATTAATTACAAATTGTGAAAAAAATATAAAAGTTGTAACCTAAACAAAAAAACTTGCTTGTGATTTTTAATGTAGTAAAATATAGATTAAAATAGTTTATTGCACTGAGCTGAACATTTCTGCAGATGTTTATTTATGATTTTCTGTTATGTTGTCATTCCTTATATTTTTTTTGTTTTCCTCCACATTTGGTATATCAGCCATATTTCCCCCAACATCTTTACCAGCTGCCACGGCAGTTCACTGGCAGCTCCTTCCCTGCTCATGTTCTTCACCGTCCATTCATTAAATCCGGCTATCCCAAGGACCATAGCAGTGGACTTGTAAGTACTAGTCGTGAACAAAAGCTGATAGACTTCATGCTTTTAGATAATAGCACAGCGCTAGCCTTGCTAGGGTTTCCACATACTGACATACTTTTCTTCCACAGCTAATGTTTAATTTTTGCTCTGCAGGTGATTGCTATTCTAAACATCAATTTAAAGTTTCTTCTTCCTTCTTGTCTTGTGTGTCATTATGGTTTTATTTCCACGTTTTTTTGTTGCTCTAAATAAACTTTATACTTTTTATATATGTGATGATGTTAAAACTTTGTGCAAATAGGGTACAATATGTGCAAATCTGTTGTTTTCATGTCAGAACTGTTTCATTGTTTTGTAGCTTAAAATGTCTTTAAAAGCTTGTTTGAGGAGGGTCAGAAATTTTACATGCATGGATCAAAAAATTTTTATGTTCCCTCTGAATTCAACTTTGTCCCAAATCACAAGTCACAATCAAGGTCACAAGTAAAATGCTCTATATATATTAACTTCTTTTAGATAATTTAATATAAAGCACTATTTATTAAATAAATTTGTCCACAGAAACATGTTACATGCATTAACTTTTGCATGTTGCTGCTCCAACATTTCATTTTTTTTATTGTAAGAAAAAAAGTTCATTTTGTTTTTTGTCAATAATTACAAACAAGGGCTCTATTTTAACAATGTAGAGCGCAAAAGCATTAAGAGCATGTCCGGGCATATTTTAAGGACGGAAAAACACGCTCTGCGCCCTGTCGCATGGTCTAACAGGGTTGTGCTTATTCTCCTAATGAGTTATGGGTGTGTTTTGAGAATAAACCAATCGGAGTCTCATCTCCCATTCCCTTTCAGTAAATTCCATAAGAGTCAGTTGTGTCGCGCCATGATGAATTTGCTATTTACATGGCGGACTTTGTATGTGGAAAAACTGAACGCTTCACTATAGTGAGTTAAACAGACCATCTGTAGCACGAGGATAAAGAATGAGCCTCTTTCAATCGGCCTTTACTTTCTCTTTTTTGTGGAGTAAGGAAACTCCCTCTACTGAAGACATCCATTAGCCTAAATAATTAATTTAGTTTGTTAAGCGCAAAGATTTGTTTCAAAACTCAAAATCTATTTCTATTACTGAATTTTTAAATTCAGTTCTAATTTCCAGCAAACGAATAAATGAACAATAATAACAGAGTGTGGTCAAAAAACCGAGTTATATCCAAACACACGTCCTATGCCCCATATGGCCCAAAACCTGAGGTGGACAAATCTAAGCTTGTTTTTAACAAAACAAATATAAATATGCATATAATCATTATTACTGCTGATAATAATAATAATAACATTTATACAAAAGCAAGTTGTCATGAATAAATTGAAAAAAGCCCCTCGAGATAAAGAAGGCATGGAGGTAATGGTTTTTATATTTATGTAGAAAATAATAATTTTCGTAATATTTTATTCCTTTAATTCTTTTTCATTTGTAAAGATAATTGTGTATTGCTGTACATCCTGTGGGAATTAAGCAATGTGGTTGCGTTGGTCTGAAAATAACAACACGTCGGGGCAAACACGTCTTGCGCCGTATTGCGCCATGCTTCTTTTTTTCTTCTTAGGGGCCGATCACACCGAACGTCAAAAGTCTCTGCAGTTGTCTTGATAACGCAAACACTGCAGTCACCTCAACAGAATCCCCACCTCTGCTTTCATTTGATTGGGTTGGATTCTCCAATCAAATGAAAGCAGAGGTGGGGTTTCTGTTGAGGTGACTGCAGTGTTTGTGTTGTCAAAACGACTATGGAGACTTTTGAAGATAGAAGAGAGACTAGTGGTTATGGTATTGAGTTATCCGGAGCTGTATGACTTCACAAGTCTTGCAGCAATATCATAATAATAATATTAATATATTTACACAATATTATTAAATAATAAAATGATATCAATATCAACAGCAACACTCGTGGACAATACGGAGCTGATTTAGTAATTTTTCTTGTCAACAAAAATACAGTGTGGTGCGCTTTGCGTTTTCAGAACGGAAAAGCTTTTTTGGTTTGTTCGGCCCCTTAGACTCCCCAAAAAATCGTCAAATAGTGCTATTCAAACCATCTTCTGAAACTGTATTCATATCGCAGTATTTATCGAAAAAATTATATTAATAATCGCAATATCAGCTTTTTCCAATATTATGCAGGTCTAATCTTCAGTGAGTCTTTCAAAACGACATATCATCTGATTGTAGTTAATGGATACATTTCAGATAGGCTCCAATGTGAATACTAAAAAAATTAAGAAAATTTGCAACGTAAAATATTGTTTTACAAAAAAAAGTAAAGTTATTTAAAAACAACTTAACACAATTAATCATTAGCACAGGTTATCTGTTACATTGTCATTCTTCCAGAAAATAATTGCAACACAAATGACAAACCTGATGGGCTTTATAAAAACGTTATTCTGTACCCTATTTGTAGAAAGTGCTTTAAACCTAGTGTCTAGCATTTGAAGCTGTATTTGTGTGATAACAGAAGCAACAATCCAGTGTTCAAACATGCATTGCACTAGTGACGTCAAGCACCAGCTGCCTTAATGTTCACCGGAGGCTTTCACAGTCCACCAGTTCCCACATGCTGTACAGAAAGACTCATTTGCTCCCTGTTTAAACTTTCTCTCCCTCTTTCTTTCTTTCATCAACATGAATGTGGTTCCTGCACCATTTCCACCCCCTTTGTCTCTTTGCCTCTCCTCTCTCTCCTCAAGCAGGGTAAAGTACCGTCTTTGAAAAAGAAGCAGGTACTGAATCCTTCTAGACTCAGCTTAAGTTCTGCTGCTCTGCTGATGCTGCCTTCGCAATCGCACACTAACACTTTCCAGAACTTTGAACACTCACATCCCGCATGCACTAGATAGAAGATTAAATAAATCCTCTTAAATCTCTCACAGTGGGGAAGGAGGAATTAAATAACTGTACATAGTATAATAGTATAGTATCATTTAAAAGTCAGAACTTACGATAGTCTTTGTGAATTATGATGTGTATTTGAGGTAAAGGGACAGTTCACTTAAAAATAAATATTTACTGACAATTTACTCACCCTCAGGTGGTTTCAAACTATAAAGTTTGAACTAGAATTTGCTGAGGCTCTTATGTGAGTGTGTTGATACACCTCCAACTGAAATCAAGTATTGAGTAGGGGGCGTGGCTTTTTGTGCATCATTCCCTCATAGCAAACTAACGATAAGGTGGTTAAGACTATTGTGGCTGAATTTGTCAAACTTACCTCATCAGAGAAAGACAGACACTCTAAACGCAGAAGCAATTGGTGAGATTTGATTAAA
This sequence comes from Danio tinwini, assembly GCA_903798205.1. NCBI lineage: Eukaryota > Metazoa > Chordata > Actinopteri > Cypriniformes > Danionidae > Danio > Danio tinwini. The sequence continues at coordinate 12,276,144 of CAIGQZ010035027.1, forward strand.
GATTACCAAAACAAACTTTTTTTTTCAGTGTATTAACTTGCAGATTAATTGTTCACCTAAAGAATAACTAAGTGCGTTAACAAAATAAACATTATACATATGGATTTCACACAGACTTTTAAGTTTATTTCTTCCCAGCAGACACACAACGTCATAAGACATTAATATTAGGTTAGATTTAGGTTGCCAGCATCAAAGACAATGTTGTTTTGATGTTCAATAACGACGTGAAATGACGTTGATATTTGGTTGATTTTAGGTTGTGTTGAAAAGTGAACAAAATCCAATGTCGAATCAATGTCTTAAACCAACATCATATTGACGTCAAATACTGACATTTATTCGTCAAGTATGGCAACCAAAATACAACGTCTGACACATGTCATGGTGGTGACGTTTACACAACGTCAAGCTGTAACATTGTTAGATGTTGATATTTTGTTGTTTTTAGGTTGCTTTGGTAAGTAACCAAAATGCAATGTCTGTCCAACATTGCACATTGACGTCGGCCTGACATTAGGTTCTGACGTCAACCCAATTTTCATTTCCAAACAAAATGCAATGTCCCACGACATTTGGATATAATGTCAATCAGACACTATGTTAACGTCTTGTGCCTGCTGGGTTGTTGAACACAAAAGAAGCTATTTTGAAGAATGTTGGGAAGCAGAAGCCATTGATGTCCATAGTAGGAATAAAAAGTACTTTAGAAGTCAGTGGCTTACAGCTTCAAGCATTCTTCAAAATATCTTTTACGTTTAGCAAAAAAGAAAATTAAAAAAAATCTAACAGATTTAGAACAAGTGGAGGAAGAGTAAATGATGACACTTTTCATTTTGAGGTGAACTATCCCTTTAAATATTCTTAAACAAGTAAATGTTGAGCGGGACTTGATTTTGTCTTTTGAGAATTTATTAGACAGTTGGATCCATGCTGTTTGAGTGACAGGCTGTTCACCTTCTATTTAGTAACACATTATCTAGAAGAGAAATCTACTTTTTTGATGAATAAAAAATAAATTGTGTTCATTGAATATATATATATTTTTTTTTTCATAAACTTATATTTCATTCAAAAATAGGAATTGATTTTGAGCAGTCTTTCTCCTTCCCCAGAATTCTCACTGCCCTCTGGATCTTTCAGGCTTTTGTCCTTATAAGAAATGAAAGCAATCCTATCTGTTTCTATACCCTTTCAGTTGTGATGTTGTGGGTGTTTCAATGATTGCACAAAGCCATTGAAACAACAAGCTTCTCACACAGTGTGGCCTGGATGCTAAACTTCTTAAGCTTTCTGTCAGAAAACTTTAAAAGTATAGAACCCAGGTGCCACTCTGACTTTCCCTTAACAAAGATCTGTATTTATAGTCTCCGTAGTATAGGTCAGTTTTTGGTTTTGTTATAATTAGACGTAGCTATTTGAAAGCTACATAATGCTTAATGTTAAGTGTGGTGTTAGATGTGACTCTCCAGCACTCTGTTGCGACTATTTGTATCCCAAACTTTTTTCTTGCCCTCATATCACTCTAAATTTGCTCCAGCTTCTTTATCCCGCTGACAGCAATACATTCAAAATGAATTCCATATTTTCCTCTTCTCGACCCCTTCTTCCATCCTTGAACGTTGATTCAAGACCTTTTGCAACCCCTTTCTACTGTTTTCTAAAAATCTGCATGGTTTATCTCTTATGGTCGTCACGGCTTCAGACATGCTTGATATACACACTGTAGTGAATGTAGATCATTAATGTGTCTGTGTGCTGTGTACCAGGGCTCAGCTTCGGTGGTCTCTGGCACGCCATCAATTCTGCTCAGCTCGATGAGCACAGATGTCATCTGTGAGCGTGTCAAACTTATCGACGGAATCGATCAGAACCTCATTTCTCAGTATACAGCCACCATTAAGAAGGTATTTGCTTTTAGTTTAGTTTTAGTTTAAATACATTAGGCTGTTTTACTCTATGTCTTGTGATCTTGTTATTTTTCAGGCTAACATAAATGGCCGAGTTCTGTCTCAGTGCAACATTGATGAGCTGAAGAAAGAGATGAACATGAATTTTGGAGATTGGCAACTTTTCAGGACATCAGTAAGTAGTGTCTCTGGTTTATAAACTTTCTCAGTAGTTTAAATTTCTGAATGCCTTTCTAACATTTTCATTGACCCTGGCAGAACAAAAAATATATAATTTAGTGCCTCCATCACTAAAAATAATTCACAAAATCTAAGACAAAACCAAAGGTTTACAGTTTTGTAAGAATAAAATACATACACATAATCAACTTTAAGGCAATGCAGGTGGCAGTACAGTAAACACTGGCTTTTAAAACTGGGGTAATGAATATTGTGCAGGTGCTGGAGATGCGTCATGTGGAGAACCAGGTCTTGCATGAGGAGGCTCCTAGTGAGCAGGGCAGCATTACGGTTGGCCACGTGGAGCCTTGCAGACATACTGGAGCAGCCGTTCAAGGAGGAGCTGGAAACACGGACACCTCACCCATGTACAACTTTAACCTCAGCTTTGAAGAGCTCAGTAACGTGGGTTTGGAGGAGCCTCCTAGACATGCCAATGCTACATGGATAGTAAGCGTTTCTTTACATGCTCTTGCAAGCCTTTAGATTTCAGACACTTGTCAAACATCTTTTGTTCTTTATAGGGTACTACTCACCGTACACCAAGCATGTCAAGTCTCAACTCTCAAGAGTCCTCCAATGAAATTTGCAAGCTAACAGACAAGCAGCAGGCAGAGTACCGCAATGCCTATGAAGATTATATCGCCTCCATGTCTCAGCTTGAGTTAGGAATGGAAAAACCTGTGCCACCTTTTGTTAGCCAGCTAATGCACTCCAGCTCTGAAGACAAGAAGAAGGATGGAAGTGACCAGGATGGGCGCAAAACTGTTTCCAAACGAGGAAGCACCAAGTCTGGAAGCGATAACACAGATTACGCCTCAGCAGATGCAGCCACTTTAGATCCCATAACAGAAGAGGATGAGAAGGTTGACCATGGGTCATCAAAGTCCCTTTTGGGACGCAAAACATCTGGAGATAAGGTAAGCCTCTTTCAAGGAGCTGATCTGAAGTTGAAGGCTGGTGGTGGCTCACGTTACCAGAAACTGACCAGTGATGATGAAGAATCCGAAGAGTCTGATAATGCCCCTCTGCTTAAAGATGGAAAGAAACCTGAAGCCAAAGCCTCCGATTGCGGAGATCGATCTTTGACCAAAGGTAAAGATTACCTTTCAGATAAGAAGGATTCATCTGACTCTGGTGTCCGCTCCAACGAAAGCTCACCTAACCATTCACTACAAGATGAAGAGGCTGATCTGTCACAATCTGAGAGGGCTAACCTGATTGAGCTTGACGAGGAGAACTCGGCCCGAAAGCGAGGCCTGCCGAATAGTCTGAGTGGCCTCCAAGACCCAACTATCGCCCGCATGTCCATCTGCTCAGAAGACCAGTGCAGTCTTCTGGCCAGCAGCCCTGAAGAGAGCTGGCCTTCCTCCAAGAGCTACAACCTCAACCGGACACCCAGCAACACCACCCTCAATAACAACACTAACGCCCAACAAGGAAACCACATTCGCCAGCCGTCAGATAGCTCCAACACCACCTCCACCACCACTGGAAACGATGTGATCATAAACCCTGCAACCAGCACCACCTCTGCCACCACCCAGAATGAAAATGTCCGCGTGGTGCATTTGAAGAGGGGCCTAAACCCTGGAGATCCTCCTGAGATCCTCAAAGTTTCCTCTGAAACTGTCACCTTCGGAGAAGAGCGAGAAAGTATCCTGTAGTTGACTGGATCTGGATCTATTGCAGTCTGATCTTGGCTAGTTGATGTCCTGTGGTGTCAATGCATGCTTGGTGTATTGCTTAAATAAAAGTAATGGTGGTTATTGTGACATTTCTACATGTTAAGTGTTATTAGAGTGGTTTTCATTCACTTCAGGGTCTATTTCAGTAGGGAGGTTAAGTAAAAACTCACAGTATGTTAAATCTGAAATTAGCGAAACTTTGTTTTTTGTTTCAAAATGGGAGGTGTCAAACCTGAAAGATTTAGATATGGGCTTGACTTACCCCGCTTTCTCAGTTTTGACATATCTCCCATTCTGAAACGGAAAAGCCAGAGTTTCCCTAATCAGAGTTTTGACTTAGCTTCTTTGCTGAAGTCCACCATCCTCCTTAAATATTTGTGAAGTTTCTAATCAGTATTAGTAGCTTAATAACTTGTTAGTCATCAGTTGTATGGCTTTTGAAATCAGTGTTGTAGTAGTGTCCCCCAATGTTAAATTATTTGGTGTCGTGGTAAAGCTACCTAAACCTTTTGATCTGGCTAGGAACTGTGTTGTACCGAGTTGTCCTGCATGCGATCATCGTGCTGTAGCTACAGTATTATATAAGCAGTGACAAGCATGTGTCAGGCTGCTAAATTAGTCAGTAGAAACTGCATGCCTCTGGATGTGTCTAGCACTATTGACAGCTGTCTTGAAAAGTAAAGCATGTTTTGTGGTGCTCGTCTTCAACATTGAATGGAATAAACCTGACAGTAGACATGTTTCTTGAGTCTTTGTTTTAAATAAACATTCCGCTTCTCTGTACACGCATGTTCCCACGAGAGGTTTGCTAAGAGCAAACTTATTTTAGTACCATGAATGACAGATGGGTGGCACCAGTAGCTCATGCATTACAATTATATTCCACACCCAGAACACATATGTGTCCTTTCAGTGTCAATTAGTGACTCAGAAAGCAAAAAAAAAAACAACAGGATCTATCAACAATATCTGAACCCCCACTACACACAAACATTTCTGTGGTCATACTTTCATGACAATATCGAGTAGTTGTTTTGATGAAGTCTGATACACAAGCTGATGATTAAGGAATCAAAGCTTAGTTATGAATATAGTCTATATATTAGGGCTGCATAATATTGTGGAAAAAAAACGACATTGCAATAATTTTTTTTTCTGGGATACATATTGTGATACTTTCACTTGATGAAGTGTATGGCTCTATTTGGAAATGGTTGATTGGGATGATTTTGCAGGTTGGTGCATCTGCATGTAATATAAAAAAAACCCCAAATCTAGCATTGATAAATACAGCAGAGCAAACATGCAAATGAAATGCACAGAATTTGATGGTTTTCTAGGTGTCTAGCAGGCAAAATAATGATAAACACATGTAATAGTATAGTCTACATTGTAAATACACATACTTTCTCCAAGTAACAAGCATTATAATATCTTGCCTGTTTTGAATGCTTCAAACTGGCTTGAAATGCTCACAAGCCTTAAAAACAAATGCAAATAATAAGCATGTTGGTCAACTTTAGTTCAATTTTTGCAGTGAATCCACAAATTGTGTTTTCAACTGTGGAAAATCCCAACTCGACATTGCAGATTCACACATTGTGATATGAATGCTGAAACAATATATTGTGCAGCCCTACTATATATATATTCTAACATGCTTTTCTACAATTGAATGTCCACAAACAAGCTGAGTGCTCAAAGACTGGCTTTGACTTCCAATATGGTGGACAATTACATACAGTATAGCACATAGAAACATCTGTGACTAATTTTAAATCATTTCAGAATTATACTTTAAACTTTTGTTCCTCATAAAACATGCCTTGAAACTACAGCAAATAGATAAATATGAAAAGCCCTATTTAACTTATGTATTGGCTTGTTTTATTGGAGGTCAGACCACCACAAGCCCCTCATACTTTGAAAACTAAAGCACAAACTGAAGAGAGCCGCAACACAGCCACTGAACAGTAATAAGTTAATAAGCTTTATGGATATGCAAAAACAAAACAAAAAACCAACAACAACATCCGTAACATTTGTTCAGAGAAGGACACTGACTTCATACTTCGCATTTAATTATGTACAGTATAAAAGTGCCATTTACGTTATAGTTATAAAAATTTCTGTAATATTATAAACATCACATTTTCAGCAGAAAGAGAAAACAAAGTACATTTTTTGCTCAATTTCTTTACAACACAAAAGAACAAAAAACTTCTTTCTAAGATTGCTTGCGTAATTAGTATTTTCCTTCAGTCTCTTTTAATCTTCCTTTGGAAGAAAAAATAGGAAAGTCCATATACAACTAAGTCAGAATCTTTTTTTTTTTTGTCCGTTTGAGGGAAATCCTTTGTCATTCAAGACGAAGTCCAGGAGAATGACACGGAACAAAAAAAACACACAAAAAGCCTCTGTTTTTGCTCCACGACCGAAACACCTGCAAGAGATTGTGAGAGAGAGAGAGGCGTGTTTAGAGAAGGCAAAAGGACAGAGATCCGGACAGACTGGCGCCAGGGAGGAAGCCACAGGACGTTTTTTTCGGACTTTTAACCAAACAAGCGAAATACCGGGCAATCCCATACAGCTCCAGATGGCGGACTCTAGCATCTCACACTTACATTTGATAGCACTTTATGTAGCTAACACTATTATTAACAAAGAATTATTCTGTAATCCTCCTTGCTATAAACCCGTGACTTTCATTTGCTGAAGTTGTTCAACCATCTTCACCGAACAAAAGTCAAGCAGGTTTGAAACAACATGAGAACTATTTCTAAGTGTATTGGGGCACTTGTGAATACACGAAGAAAAGTATAATGACATTTCTAGCAATTGTAACAAAACAAGTCTAATAAGCATTGTTTTAATGACATTTTTTTAATTAGTGCATAAACAATTACTGTATGCTTACTGTATAACAGCAAACTGCCCCACGTGCAAAAGTTTAACGTGCCTCGTCAAATCATGAAGATGAATGTAGAGCATCAACTCACCATTTCAACGAGACAGGGCTATGAGGTCATCTGTGTTGATCTCTCTTTGAGGGTTACTGGGCTGTTAATTAACAGAGGTAAACAATGATTTACAGTGTCGCCGCCAGCACAACTTAGATTTCAAGACGGTGTTAAAATGTATCAAGCTTTTGTAATGTGTAACATTAATGATGAAGTTATTCATAGTTATAATTTCTTCTGGTTTTCCAGTGTGTAAATATGTACGTTTTCTTAAAGAGATAGTTGACCAAAAACGGCAAATTCAAATTCACTCTTCACTTGTTTCAAGTCTGTTTGAGTTTCTTCTTCTTCTGTTGAACACAAGAGGATGTTTAGAAACCTAGCAATCATTGGTTTCCATTTGATTTCACATGGATGTCAATGGTTAGATGTTTTCAGCTTCTTCCAAACATTGCCTTGTTCAACAGAATAAAAAACAAAGATTTGGAACAACCTGAGGTAAACAAATAGCGTACATTTTCATTTTTAGGTGAACTATCCCTTTAGATCAAAATACATTAACTTGAAAAGCCAAATTACTTATTGTCTGAGAAAGCAAAAGACAAAAACAAGCTGGTTAAAGCTGCCAATGTCTGTCAAAAGGGTACGAAAAATAAACAAATTCAGATTACTATTCTTACCACACTCAAAGATATTTATCTCGTTTTAAATAGAACAATTCTTTCTCATTAAAAAAAACGTATTTTACCTCTCAGACGCCTATTTTTACCAATGTTTGTATATTTGTACTAGAAGATAGTAAATCGCAGTGCATATTAAATCTTCATGCAATTTCCATATTTCATTTCTAAAGCATTTTAAATGTATTTTTTCACGCCAATGTAAAAGACTTTGACTGCACAGTATACGAAATGTGTAGCTACAGTACAAAACTTGCCTTACCTGGAAAGAGATGATGCTGATATCAGCTCCCAGTGATCTGACAGTCTTTTTTGGAGGGTTCTGTCCGAGGCTCTGCTGCTGCTGCTGCTGTAGCGGGTTCTGGTCCAGTGCGATCTGAAGGTCCAGAATGTAGTCTATAACATGCTGCAAGATCTCCATCTTACTCACGCTCCGGTTCTGCGGTAAACTCGGCACGAGCTCCTTCAACCGGCTGTAGCAGTCATTCATGTTGTACAGTAGACTGAGCGGGTCGTTGCTCCGCGAGATGCCCAAATTATGCTCCGAAAAACACAAGGCAGCTTTCCTGACGGACCTCACCGGACTGACTGCCTTCATGGTGGATGTGCTGATGTTGTGGTTGATTTCAGGACATGCGATTCTTTCTCTCGGATCTCTGCGCTGGGAGCTTGTTGTCAATGCGTTTATATAGCAACCGAGCTGGGTTTGTTATAAGGCATAAAGAATTACGCGGATTGGTCGATGAGACGACGTCACTCTGTAAAGCGAGGCGTCAACATTGGCCAAATGTGCAGCACGTGAGCGCCTCCCACATCCCCGCATTCCTCCCTCGTGCTGAAGAGTATCCGAGCAACTGTATGCAAAGAAGAATAACATCACATCATTTGTTTATGTGGGGACGGACTGATTTCGCAAGGGACGCGCATTTGCGCATGGGTCAGCATTAAAAACTCTCTGTTAAGTTATAAAATCATATTAACGCCAGATGCTTTTGTTGTATGTCAGTTTAGTTTACACTCTATTGTTGAATATTGTATCAGACTTGGATTAAAGTAATTACGACTTTTTATATAACAATTCATTTTTTTTCAAGTTTACTATTTACAGTTTGGGATTTATTCACAGGCTGGTTTAGCCTACAGCTGTTTTTATTTATTATTATTTTTGTGCAATTTGTAGACACTTTATATTGATTATTTATAAAATATAAAATTTATCTTTATATTGATTGATATTTAATTTCACATTTTAAACTTGGAATTCCAAATTAATATTTTGTAGTTACAGTTGAAGTCAGAATTATTAGCCCCCGTTTATTTTTAACAAACTTTTAAACAAAAAGATAATAGCAATAACTGATTTCTTTTATCTTTGCCATGATGACAGTGAATAATATTTCATTGTATATTTTTTAAGACATTTCTATACAGCTTAAAGTGACATTTAAAGGCTTAACTAGGTTCATTAGGTTAGGTTAGGGTAATTAGGAAAGTTATTGTATAAAGGTGGTTTGTTCTGTAGACAATTAAAAAAAAGGTTAAAAGGGCTAATAATTTTGACCTTAAAATGTTTTTTTTTTTTAAATAAAAACTGCTTTTATTTTAGCTGATATAAAACACAATAATATCTGGATGCAGCCTTTATGATGCAAGCTGAGATTGCATCACTCAGTGATGCAATGTCAGACACAATGCACTCAATGGGGAGAGTGACGCCACTGTGATGGGTGGGGTTAGGGGTGGAGTGCATTAAAAAGCATTGAATGCAGCTCAGATTGCACTGCACCAGGTTTGCATCCAGACCCTCTCCAAATAAGACTTTCTCCAGAAGAAAAAATATTATCAGACAAACTGAAAATGTCCATGCTCTGTTAAACATCATTTGGAAAATATTTAAAAAAGAAAAAAAGGAAGGCAAATAATTCTGATTTGAACTGTATGAGGAAAAAAGTACATTTGTTAGATATTAACTCAGAATTGTGAGTTGCAAGAATCAAATTTTGCAGAGAACAAAATTAAGAGAAGTAAACTTGCTATTGGGAGGAAACAATTCTAAATGCTAAACACGCTTCAATCTCACACTTCTGCCCTTTTTATATCAAAATTATGAGAAATAAAGTAGCAATTCTGATATTAAAAAGTTAGAATTGTAAAATTGTACATTCAGATTTCTGAAAAGTTTACTTTGCTTACTTTTTTTCTCAGCAAATTTGTGTTCAAATTTTTATATGTATTAAGAAAAGACAAATGCTTTTGATATATAGAGGAATGAACCGCCACCTAATCCAGCATATGTTTTACCCAGCGGATACCCTTCCAGCCGCAACCCAACACTGGAAAACACCCATACACTCTTGCATTCACACTCAAGACTATGGCCAATTTAGCTTATTCAATTCAGCTATAGCGCATGTCTTTGGACTTTGGGGGAAATCGGAGCAACCGAAGAAAACCCCCACAAACACAAGGAGAGCATGCAAACTCCACACAGAAATGCCAACTGACCCTATCGAGGATCAAACCAGAGACCTTCTTGCTGTGAGGCGATCGTGCTACCCACTGCGCCACCATACTCAAACTATTCTACAAGAAAAAAAACATAAAATTGCTAGATATTAACTATATCAACTATAACTAATAATAACAACAAGAATGTCTATAAACACAGAAATGTGAATTAAGAATTAATTTTTTTTTCAAAATTGTAATTTATATCTTGTAATTTTGGGATAAAAACCTTTGATTCTGAGTTTAGCCTATTTGCAGTAAAAAACTAAACGCTGAAACAAGATAACACAAGTTTCTGACAAACTGTTATAGCCTATAGGCCTATTAACAATTCAGAGGTGTACGCAAGTTAGGCCTAATTGCAGGTTAGCTTCATCACAGTTGTAACAGTTTCGACTTAAACTTGCATGCCTGAGTTCATCTCGTAGTTCTGAGAAAAAACCTCTAGAATTGCTATAACCTCAATTGCAAGGAATATAGGAATTTCAAGAAAACATATACAACACATTTTGTGAGGTCACAGTTCACAGAGAAAAAAAAGCAAGATGTTAACTCAAAAATAGTGGGCTAGATCATAGACAAGTAGACAGATAACATGTGGAATGCTTTTACCCTAAGTAAGCCTATATAAATAAAATACATGACATTTTTATCAACACGCCTTATTTTGAATTAATAGCGTTTAATACAAATTCAAATGAATTTCATGGCTACAACACTCTTAATTGGCATATAACAAATGTAAAGTTTAACGCTTGATGAAACCGTTACATGTGACACGAAGAAATTTTACCGAATTGATTCATTGTAAGTGTACTTACTGTAAAGTGTTTTGGGTTGACTTTTCCAATTTCATTAAAAAAATTTCTTATTTCCAAACTTTTGTATATCCCCAAAATTGTATTTGGTTACTTTCTGAACTTAGATCGTTCTCATTGTAAATTAATTATTAATTTGATGCTTTTTCTGACAAAATTTTACATCCATAAATTAAAATTTTAAAATTCGCTTCACAGCAAGAAGGTTGCAGATTCGAGCCTTGGCTGAGTCAGTTGGCATTTCTGTGTGGAGTTTGTATGTTCTCCCGACGTTCACATGAATTTCCTCCAGGTGCTCTGGTTTTCCCCAAAGACATGCAGTACAGGTAAATTGGGTAGGCTAAATTGTCCATAGTGTATGAGTGTGAATGAGTGTGTATGAATGTTTTCCAGAGATGGGTTGCAGCTGGAGAGGTATCCGCGGCGTAAAACATATGCTGTATAAGTTGGCGGTTCATTCCGCTGTGGCGACCCCGGATTAATAAAGGGACTAAGCCGAAAATAAAATGAATGAATGCATTTTGATTTATATGTGAACTCCTTAAAAGACTAATAATTATATTGCATGTAAAACTTTTTCTTGGTGTAACTCATTTAAACTTAATTTACTGGAATTTTGTTTTTGTAACACCTTTTATCTCTTTGTTCATATTGTATCTTTGTAAATGTTCTTTCTTGTATATCTTGTAATAATAATAATAAAATGCCGAATCGATTCTTTGAAACAATCTGCTCAAAAGAGCCAAGTTGCATAAATGACTCGCTCGAGAACGCGCTCTCCTAAACTCGCGACTTTCTGGCGCCGAGAGCGGGACGTCCTTTTCAGAGTTTGAGAACTTGTAGTTGCGGTTCTGTCAGAGCAGCATGAACGCGTGCACCTGCAGCACATCGCAGCTCGTCTCTCTCGGTTTCAGTTTTCCTCGGTCTCGCTCTTCAAGCACATCAGTCTTTGTTTACTCAGCTTAAGCTGTACCAGACACCTTTTCATCCTAGGTAATTGATAGCACACTATTTGCAGGTCAAGTGCAATGCTTAGAGACGCAATCCTGATAAAGCTGGATCAGCAGTTGTCTAGTTGAGTCCCTGGGTCACCCCTGCATGAGAACAAACAGTGTTTTAGCACATCCAGTATACCTTCACTATATAGTTAGTCAATAATAAGTGTGAATTTTAAAGCAAATTTATATAGGGTAAAAAAAAAGACAACACAATATTACCCTTGATTATCAGGGGCTGTCCAGCTATGGGGTCCTAGTACTGAAACTCAAGACACTCTCTTTCTCTATAGATATTTTTTTTCTCTGTAGATTTTTATTTATTTATTGTAAATAAACTGCATATTAAAATATATATTTTAAGTCGAACCTTTATGTTCATGTAAAATAAATACAAAGTTTTCACAAATAAAAAACACGTTCAACATTCAATATGCAGTTAATTAGCCATATTTGGGATTAGATTTAAATATTTGCATGTGCAGTATGGAAGGAATGTTCCATTATTCATGTGGGCCCTGTTTTGAAAAGAAGAATGAAAAATCTAAATGGTTACAGGCAGATTTTACAACATATGATAGAAAATTTATAAAAAAAAGCTGTATGCTTAATACAGCCTTCTTGTAACTGGTTGGGGCCCACTAATGGCCTGTTTCCACTGAGTGGTACAGTACGGTACAGTTCGGTACAGGTCAGCTTTATCAGGCTTGTGTTTCCATTGCCAAAGGGTACCATTGGTCATTGTTTCGAATATAGAAGCGCGGCCAGCGATCACAAGCACTCTGGAGAAAGTGAAACCACTTACACTTTAGACAGCCTCAACAGGACAACAGGTTTATCTTCTTGGCTTTGTGGCTGTTCATCAAGATGACAACAAGGTTTGTTTGAGCTCAGGTCGACCACAGCTCATTATTTTATATATATTTTATAATGATGTAATGTCTTGGCTGTGTATTCAAAATGGTGCTTCCTTTGTTTTGATTCTCCTGGCTTGCGGACGTGCTAGTGACAATTCTCTGTAAACCAATAGCATTCAGCTGTGTGTCTAGCTCCGCCTTTTGGTAACCTTTTGCTAGGTACTCTTTGGAAAGGGTACCCAAAAAGTGGTACGGTTCACTTTCAGGTACCCTTTGACAGTGGAAACGGACATAAAAGCATACCGACTCGTACCGTAAGGTACCTCTCAGTGAAAACAGGCCATAATTGCCCAGGGCCCTAAGCAGCTGCTTACCTCACTTAGTTACCTCACAAAGTTAACAATTACAAACATTTTTGATATTTCAAGTTTTCTGAAATGTTTAAATATGTAAATGGGACATTTTATTAATTGCATACATTTCAGGCACACACATCTAAACATTGAATGGTCACACTCAAATCATTTTTGACAATATTTTGACAAGTCAAAGGTTTTTACTGAGAGGATTTTGGAAATCTTTTATTACTCGATAATTCAGAAAATTAGCGAACATTCACAAATATATATATATATACACTAATAACTCCATATATTTTTATACAATACAATGCTGAACCCTTCTTAAAAATCTTCAGAATACAGATCACTCAACTTTTAATTATGACTAAAGTGGAAATTTATGGCTAAGTCTGTTAAACACAAACCAAGAGAATCTGATGAGTTTTTGGAAAAAAGCAACCATTGACAAACAAAAAGTACTATGGAAGTCAATGGCTGTTGCTTTTCAGTAAGCTTCAGTATATATTCCTTTGTGTTTAACAGAGGAAAGAATTCTAAACAGGTTTGAAACAAGAGAGAATTTTTATTTGTTGGGGAGAATTAAAGTTCACAGTTGTATGAAGAAGAAGAAGAAAAAAGGTTTTGCCTGCAGAATTTTGCCTTAAATGTTCGGATATTTGCCCTTTACGTCACACACATTGACCTACTGTAACTGGCAATGCTTTTGAAATGTGAAATATTCCTGTAGTGGTAGAGAAGGAAATGTTTACTCGTTTTATTATGCAAAGGAAGAGTCTGCGAGTCATCATGATGAACTAGTATCTTAAAATGACACAGCGGAGAGTGTTTTCTGACCTTTCCCTCCAGAGACTATCAGTGGTGCAAACACAAAGGAATGTGTCTAACTTTACATGACAGAATGGCATCCCTCGGAGCATCACACAAAACTCAGAGCTTGCCTTTCTGGCTCTCTCTGTGCCCGTTACTGAAGTACACAAGCCAAAAGGAATAGTGTTTCAGGATAATGTTCTTTTCTCAGCTGTTTCAGAGAAATATGAGCAGAAGAACATGTTTTCTCAATCCAGAGTGCTCCTGAAGTCATGCCAATTTTCAGTCAGTGTGTATTCTGAGAAACATTCATTTCCCATATCAACTTATGGCCCCACATTTTGGCTCTTTACACTCTGTGTGTGTGTTTGTAGAATGAGGATAACTGTCAAATGTTTGTCAAATCCTTTATTTATTTATTTATTTATTTATTTATTTATTTGTTTGTTTGTTTGCAGTGTAAAATAGTCCATTTTGAAGAAAAGCCCAATTTAGAATTAGGTGAAAGTAGGCCTCATTATGTTACAGTTATGTACAATGAAATTAACATGGTAATGTCTGCTTTGATTTCTGTAGTCAGCAGGTGCTAAAACAAAAACATAAATGTAACAGTACTGTAGTAAAATGTCACAATTGAACAGTATTTGTTGGCAAATATTGCAAGTAATTATATTACGTTGTAAAAAAGGCTGGGTTCCATACAATCGATTTGTGTTGGGGCAACATGAAGGAATTAACTTAACTTGTTAGTTTTTACAAATTCAAGTGGATTGAACATAAAACAATTAAGTTGTCCCACAAAAACCTCAAGAATTGTGTTGTTTCAGCTTATTTTCAATAAGTAGTTTAAACAAACAGCAAATGTCATTTTTGGAGTGGATATACAAGGTTTATTTATGAACTAATAATGAGAAAAGTATAATAATAATATAATACATTTCCAAAACATTTCTCCTTATTTTATATTATATTTTCTTACTAAATTAGATATCAAGTTATATAGAGAAGGACGGAACAAGCCAAAGTAAAAAAACAACAAAAAACAACAACAAATGACAATATACAGCCATATCGCACTGCTACTTGTGTGATATTGCGTTTATAGAACAGTTCGATGGCATTATTGTGTATATAAAAAATAAAATCAAACACAGAGAGTCTCAAAATCCTTTTGTAAGGGGAACTACTTTTTTCCGCCATTCATTCACATCTGCAGCTGATGGTCAGAACAGCAGAAACCATTGCTCATTCACACACGTCACTTCAGAGCTAGTGTAATGTCTAAAGTGATGACAAAACAGGTGATTTTACTAAAATTTTAAGAGTATAAAGCTGAACGGCATGAAATGCCATCAGTCTACAGAGATTTCCCAGTATTTCTCTGCTGCAATCGGGAGATTACAATAATTAACCCCGAAAAAGCAACGCAATCACTACCAGATTACTGTTGTGTTTGCGATAAGGAAAAACGCTAAACACATGTGGGCATTTCTTCTTTTTCTCTGTTTACTGAACTAGTCTGCAGAAGCGAAAACAGGAGATTCATTAGAAACAGATGGCAATCTCCGGTTTTAAGACTTTAAGATGAGTCCCATCTCAGACAATTACAGCACTACAACATACAATAAAGAGAGATCGACTTCAAAGTCACTTACCAGTTTATAATGATTTGATCAGCTGTAGTTCAAATTAAACGGGGTTTTTCCTCCTCTAAGGGCTTATTTTGCGGTCTCCATCTTGTGAATGGACAACGTCAACCGTCTTTGGACTGCTCAATGACAGGCTAATGGCCGCTGTCGCGCTGTCTCTCAGAAAAGATAAACAGTTTAAAATAGGCACTATTCTTATAAATAAACTGCATAGTTGCAATCTAAACAACTACACAAAAAAACCCTCAAAAGTACATTATGTTGTCCAACAGCTGCAATATTTGTCAAACTGTAGAGTGTCCTCTGCTTGTTGCTGTTTGTGGGCGGAGTAAAACACAAGGGTAAAGGGTTAAGAGGCTAGACGAGTGCTGTTACTGGCTGAGTATAGCACGGCTTTCAGCCAATCAGATTCAAGAACCAGACAGAACTGTTGTAAAAATGTAATATCCATTCAGTATTATATTACATTAAATTATGATGCTTATATATAGTTTTAAGATAATCACAGCAAAAAGGTAGCTGGTTCTAGCCTAAGCTGGGTCACCTCTGGGTGCTCCGATTTCCCCCACAGGCCAAAGATATGCTCTATAGGTGAATTGGGTAAGCTAATTTGTGTTTGAATGAGAGTGTATGGGTGTTTCCCAATGATGGGTTGCAGCTGGATGGGCATTCGCTGCGTAAAACATATGCTGGATAAGTTGCCGGTTCATTTAGCTGAAAATTTATAAATATTATATTATGTTATACTATTCATTCATTAATTTTCTTTTCAGCTTAGGTTGGGGTATCTGGGGTTGCCACAGCGTAATGAACCGCCAACTTATCCAGCACATGTTTTACACAGCGTATGCCCTTCCAGCTGCAATGCATCTCTGGGAAACTAGAGTAGGCTAAATTGTCCATGCACACTCATTCACACTCAGACACTATGGACAATTTAGCCTACCCAATTCACCTGTACTGCATGTCTTTGGATTGTGGGGAAAACCAGAGCATGCGTAGGAAACCCATGGGAACACGAGGAGAACATGCAAACTCCACACAAAACTGTCAACTGACCCATCTTAGGCTAGAACCAGCGACCTTCTTGCTGTGAGGCAACAGCACTACCTACCTATAATATAATATAATATTATATTATATTATATTATATTATATTATATTATATTATGTTATATTATATTATATTATATTATATTATATTATATTATATTATATTATATTATATTATATTATATTATATTATATTATATTATATCCTTGGTTTTCTTGTAACCTCGGCTTAACGTACTTTTAACCAGATATTTTAGTTGTCTTATACAAATTTGTAGCCATGTCAACATGTATTTGCTACTTGATAAAGAGTTTCAGCAAAGACTTCCAGAAGCGACAGTTGCATGTTTCTACATCTGTCCCATCAGAAGCAGCCAGTGCGGATGACCTCGGGTGCAGTTGTTTACATGCTCTTTTGAGTTGGAGTCTGAGAGACGCCTCAGGCATGACTTCACAGGACAGGTGCTGTTTGCCCTGCTGCCCCACAACTGTGCCAGATATCAAAGGTGGGAATCAGAGCTTTAGATAGATGCTATATCTGAACTGACCTCAGAGCTGTTTCAGGTAGCCATGTGCTTGAGACACATAGATGCCATGTGAAGAAAGACAGGGAAGGATTTGCTCTAAATAACTTGGTTAGCACTGTCACCTGACAGCAAGAAGGTAGCTGGTTCGAGCCTCGGCTGGGTCAGTTGGCATTTCTGTGTAGAGTTTGCATGTTCACCCTGTGTTGGCATGGGTTTCCTCTGGGTGCTCCAGTTTCCCCCACAGTCCAAAGACATGTGCTATAGGTGAATTGAATAAACTAAATTGGCCGTACTGGATGTGTGTGAATGAGAGTGAATGGGTGTTTCCCAGTACTGGGTTACAACTGGAAGGACATCCGCTGCGTAAAACATATGCTGGATAAGTTGGCGGTTCATTCTGCTGTGGTTACCCCTGATGAATAAAGGGACTAAGCCGAAAAGAAAATGAATGAGTTTAAAGGGGTCACACCTGACTGTTAGAAAAGAATGCATGAGGAAGTTAATGTGTGTGTGCTTTTCATCACACATGATGGATTGAGCTGCGGCTGTAGTCTCTTTCTATAGTAACAACTAGATCTGACCTCCAAATGACAGCAATATGTTCATCCACACCAGTGTTTAACTACGTGGAGCTAGAACTTCAGAAGTAAAAATACAACAACAGTATGCAATAATTTATAATTGGAATCATGGTTTTATTGGCTCAAAAAAAGAAAGAAAAAGAAAAAAAGTGACAGAAAAAAAGAGTGACTATCAAACACATAAACAGGCAAATTTGCACAAAAAGCAAAAAAAACCCAAAAAAAAAACAAAAAAAAAAAAAGCCCCTAACTGGCATAACTGAGATCAATTCGAAATCACTTCTGAATCACTTCAGCCCAAACCGAAAAAAGGATTTTTATGATATTTATATTTTGTTAAAGATATCTTACCAAACATCCAAAGCAATGGCATGCTAAACATGCTTGCTGTGTACATAAGTGATAGTATTTTTATTAGAACTAATAAAATGTGTAAAATAACCAAAACAGCACCAGGAATTCATCCACGATAATTACACTTGTATTGACCTGTAATGAGCAACATTGCAGGTATGAAGAGAAAAATCTGGTATAGTTTATTTTAATCAAATCACACATGCCAGAACACACTATACAGTAAAAGGATGCATAAGAGTACAATGGATGAATCGACCCTTCATGCAATTGACTATTGCGTTACTAAAAGTAAAACAACAACAAAAACATGGCTATTGTAAACCACAGTAACCATAAATCAACAATGGGTTTGCTACCCTAACTATAGTAACTATACTTTACCTAACTATACCAACTGAATCTGATATCACATAGTACTCTAGTAGGTACTACATTTTAGTTTGAGCTTACTTCATGATTATTAGAAAAATACATTTAATATGGTGTAAATGTGTGTGGTAATAATGAAATTATGATTTACTACAACCACCGTTTTCTCATTATCACATGATCTGTCTGTGGTTGTTGTGTTGCTTCAATTTGAATCATAAATTTTCTCCTGTGGGACACTTCAAAAATTCACTATTTAAAAAAAAAATATTTCAAATTTCTGGCGTACTGTTTCTTGAATACTATGAAATCAGATATACAACTAGGCTTTATTGTTTATAGTGGGTATGGAAAGAATTATCCAGAGTGCTCAGGAACTCAGACTTGGCCGAAGGTTTTCCTTTCAACAAGACAATGACCATAAGCACACAACTAAAATACTGAAGGAGTGGCTCCACAACAACTCTGTGACTGTTCTTGAATGGCCCAGCCAGAGCCCTGACTTAAACCCTATTAAGCATTTCTGGAAAGACCTAAAAAAAAATGGCTGTTCACCAACGTTTATCATCCAACCTGACAGAACTGGAGAGTATCTGCAAGGAGGAATGGCAGAGGATCCCCAAATCCAGGTGTGAAAAACGTGTTGCATCTTTCCCAAAAAGACTCATGGCTGTATTACATCAATATAGTGCTTCTACTAAATACCGAGCAAAGGGTCTGAATACTTAGGACCATGTGATATTTCAGTTTTTCTTTTATAAAAAATCTGCAAAAAATATAAAAAATTCTGTGTTTTTTTCCGTCAATATGGGGTAATGTGTACATTAATGAGGGAAAAAAAGAGAACTTAACAAAAAGTGAAACATTTAAAAGGATCTGAATGCTTTCTGTACCCACTATAAATATTAAAGGGAAGTATGCGATTTCGGGTGCACCGCTGGTTTTTGTAATACAACCGTGGTTCTACAACCAGTAATCAATGTGGCAAAAAATGGCTACTACACTTTTACTATATTAAAACCAGTAAATTTTCTTAGACTTAATTTCCTTGAATGGTACTTTAATTACTGAAGTTTGTTAAGCAAGGACCAATTCACTACAATAAATTACACTGTTTAAAGCTTCATACTGCATAAAAGACAAAGTGATTCACTAAAATAAACAACTTTCAAAACAGCATCTGTGAGAGAAAAAGAGAGCTGAAGACAAACAGACTAACTAAGAATTAACAATTAAATCTAAATGCAACTGCGTAGGTCAGAAAAGATTCATTCGGAACAAACCAACTACAGTAACTTGGTTTGTAATTTCCAGTGCAAAACCTAAGAAAGTACTGAACCATCTGGAACAAACCAACCATATTGGTGGAATGAATTGCTCTGCATTGAATGACATTCAACATATACACAACACAATAGAGAAAGATGATTTGTTTAGGATGATCTGATTCTCTCTAGAATGAATTGGACTTTCCAACATAAACATACAGTTCACTCACTCAGACTTAAAAATGCCAATGTATCATCCTGGCTCATTGGAAAAGTAGGTTGTTACTTGAAAAAATACATTATTTCAAAAACGGTTAACCTACTATCATGCTGCAGAAAAAATGTAGCTAAGTTAGTAGAAGCACTACATGTCGTTAGCAACTCCTAGCACACAAACAGACTCTGCAGGTGTTTCAAATGTGTGCCAGTTGCACCTAAGGCTCTCTGAGCTTCCCCACCCATGTCAACAAAACAACCTGAAACCAGCATGTGCAACTTCTAACCCCTCCACTAATACAACAGAACTTGAGAAAAAGTGCATCGCTTCAGAACTGTCCCATTGTCTCCACAACTTCACATTTTTGACTGATCATCTTTGAACACGAGCCCTCATACAGTACGAGCGCTTGCTTTGGTCATGAAGTTTCCTCCCTGGTGTTCAGCTGAGTGTGGTAGGTTGAGTGTCCAGGTGGGGAGCCCATATGTGGATGTCATGGGGAGTGTTCTAGCTGGGGGGCTGCTGGTGCTTGTAGAGGATGGGGAGGCTGTTGCCCACAGGGAGAACACCTGCTTACCCTGCCCCGCTCTCACACTCCCCCCACTGCCCCAGCTGCATGCTGCGGGCATCTGCCCACCTCTGGGTAATGGAGCTGTCACTCTGGCTGGCTGCTCACCACAAAGGCTTGACCTAATTTATCTGTCCTGTCTTCCACTCACCAGTATGTCCACTGTGAGGCTGTGTCTTTCATCAGTCTTCAGTTCTGCATGCTGCAGAATCGCCGGCTTTGTCCTTTGTTGAGGTGAGGTGGAGTTTTGACAACTTTTCCGTTAATATATTCGCTTAAGTTGCTGAAACTCCAACTCACCTCAATTTAATTCTCATTAAAGTGTCCGCATGCCAGAGGAAACTGAATATAAATTTTAATTTGAATGAGAGGGAAAATAATTTGCTGATTTCCAAGGCTGTTTTTTGTTTAATACCTGTACCAGTCTGATCACAAGTGGAAAACTAAATACAGGTATAAAACAGTTTGGGCTTGTCATGTTTTGATCTCTCCTAGAGCTTTAAACCCATGTAAGATCGGTTCGTTTATTCAGTATTACTTAAAATGTAAAATCAAGTGGAAAAGGTGTCTTGGTAGACCACTTGTGGTTGGATCACTTAAAACCCATGTTAAAATCAAATGGATTTTCATCCTATCAAAATTATTGTATCTATTTCAAACACTTCCAGTAGAAATATCAATTTAACAATTTAGCGAATGCAATAAATTAATATCTAGATTTTTATGACATGGGGAAAAAACCCAAAGTAACATTTAAAACACTGCAATTAAGCAAAGAAAAAGGTGGGTTAGATCTCCCATGCCTGCAACAATACTATTACGCAGCACAATTAAGGCCACTAGTCTGCTGGAGTAGTTCGACTTATTCAGCAAAAATGGATTGAAACAGAGAAAGGGATGATGGGGGAATCCCCTTTTATCAGGCCTAATTGCAGATAGTAAACTAAGAATGAAAATACATAAAGAAACAAACCCATAGATTAATCTACTATTTAAAATCTGACATCAAACAAAGAAAATATGTGGTTTGGAAGATGCAAGAATATTAAGATGGTGTGCCTTAGATACTGATTTCATCTCTAATCAAATAGATGATAGATGGACTAAGTTAGGAATTTCTTACTATTATACTTTTCTGACAAGCGTATAATCCAAACTTTTGAACTTCTAAAAGAAAAATATGGGTTTCATCAAAGTGACTTCTATACATACCTTCAAGTAAGACATTATTTTGATTGTAACTTAAACCAGAAATATTGAAAGTTGCAGAAACAAGAATAATAAAAGTGTTTATATCAGTGGGCAAGGCCCAATCATGTAATAAGATAATTTCAAAATTATATAAGGGATAAGGGATAAAACTCAATGAAAAAGTACCAGCTCAGCCATGTAGAGAGAATTTTGTTGGAAAAATGTTCTAGGATTTTTCATCACACCATTACAGAAAATACACAGAGGAAAGGGCACTAGCTGCTGGTGAATGTGTGGGGAAAAAGTAGCTAATCACTATCATGTTTTTGGGGATTGTCAGAAATAAACCCCATACTGAAAAGAGATTAAAATACAGTTAGAAGCCATTTTGAAAGTAAATATTTCTTTCACTTGTGTTATATTAACTAATATAAATTTAGATGGATGGATTAATAAAGACAAGAAACTGTTGTTTATTCTTATGGCAGCTAGTAAAAAATGTAATTACAAAAAAAAAATGGTGAAAATTAGATTCATCAGTTGAAGAATGGATTAATACAGAGCACACTATGTATGCCATGGAAAAATTATCGTTTTCAAAAACAAAGACTGAAAACTTTTTTTCTAATTTGCAGTAAATGGATTGAGTATATTTCACCAATATGCCCAGATTTTTATTGAATTGTAACTTTTAAATTTATTATTAGGTGTCTAAATATATATTTTCTTCTTTAAAGAAAACCTTCTAAAGGATTTGTAGCTCCCTATGTTTTAGTTTATAGTTGTTGTTGAAGGGAAGAAAATACAAAGCATATGCAAGATCTGTAAATCTCTTTCTGTATGAGAGATTATGCAAGTTAAATATGTATTTCTTTTGGAAACTCAAATAAAAAAAAAAGAATTAGCTGGATTTTCAAAATCGCATTAATGGTTGCTGTTTCATAACAAACAAATTAGAAATAAGAACATAGTGTAGATCGTGTACAACGATGGAAAGGACTACCATCCCATGAAATAAAAAAATGGAGAAATAAAAAAATGGAAAAATAATAATAAAAACTGCTTAAAAACGTTTAAAGTAGGCTGGGACTTTAAGTAAGCTTTTTTTCTGAATAACAAACAGGTGCCAGAGTCAAGAAACCCAAACTCCATTAGGTGACAAAAACAAAAAGAGAGAAAAAAAAAACCTTGAGATAAACCATGCTCAGTGGTCCAGATTTCTTCTGGCCGAGTGAATGAAGTACAGCTGCAGTTTAGCCAGCAGTAGACAACTGGCTTATCAGTGGCCTTGTACACGATGAACGTCCTTCTTGATAGGGGTTCAGGACCCACCTGGTATTAAGGTGTATTTTTGTGATCTTATTACAAACAATGACACTAAATACAGGTGTAAATGGTAAAGCTTGTTCATTTTTGACAACTTACAGAAGTAGTCAAAAATGGCTTCTAATAGATTGCTTTGGTAGCATAAACACTAACGTAATCAAATGCATTTGGCCAGCCAAGAAAGGAAGAGTTCAGATGCAAAAACCTCTAAGTGCTGTTTGAACATTTTCTCTAAAATATGTCGTGTTATGTTATGTAATAAGTTATTTAATCTCCAAAGGCAATGGAAATAGCATATTCTTAGCCATGAGTAAAATCACTGAAACTAAACACAACATCCTGAGAAAAATGCAAATTTTAGATGACAAATTCAGATGATCTAAATTCAATTTCAGATAAACTCTTCAAATATTACTCTTCTGCTGACCAAATCCATTACGGTGTGCTTATTGTAACCAAAATGAAATGTCTAATTACAACACAAACCAACAGTGTTCAGTGTAGTTTTGTGGAGCAATAATGAGAACTGCTGTTCTTGTATCATTTACCATTCACATGTAAACAGTTTGAGGTTATTTCACCATGTTAGATCACTAGTTTAGAAAATACCCATGCCTACACCCATCCATAGACCCTAAAGGAAAGCAGAAAAGTGGACAGAACAGATGGATTAAAACACCTGGTGTAAACAGGAATATTTGCCCTTCATATATTGTACTTTTGATCAGTTTTAACAAAGTGCATCTTTATACCAAAAATAGAGGTTCTAAAGCAGGGTTTTTGCACTGATGCCATTAAGGAGACATTAGTGTGCAGTTCTTATAACAACTAATTATTTAGATTGAAGACCATTTAAATAATCTAACAAACCCTTTCCTATGAAAGGAAAATAACCTTTATTTTTTTATAATTACAGAATGTCACAGTGCTGATTTTGATGTACAGTTGAAGTCAGAATTATTAGCCCTCCTGAATTAATAGCCCCCCTGTCTATTTTCCCCAACCTATTTCTGTTAAATTTCAGTTAATTCAACACATTTCTAAACATAATAATTTAGTAATTTATAACTAATTTATAATACCCGATTTCTTTTATCTTTGCCATGATGAGGATTAAAGGCTTAACTACGGTAGGTTAATTGGGCAAGTTAGGGTAATTAGGCAAATCATGTGTAACGATGGTTAGTTCTATAGACAATTGAAAAAATATATTGCCTAAAAGACCTAATAATATTGACCTCAAAATGATTTTTAAAAAATTAAAAACTGCTTTTTTATTGTAGCTGAAATGAAACAAATAAGACTTTCTACATATGAAAAAACATAGGAAATACTGTAATAAAAATCCTTTCTCTGTTCCTTGCTCACTGATTTTTATATATATATATATATAATTCTAAACAAATAAAAAATAATAATTTTGACTTCAACTGTATGTGGTTTCTGTTAAACTAAATTGGCTGATGAGGGTCACCTTTATGACTTTCCTTACCCAGAGAGCAAAACAGGGTCAACTGCAGGCTGAAGATACATACAAACATTTTGAATTCCTCCACCAGGGGTGGCCAAACTTTTTTTTTTTTATAAAGAGCCAAAAACCAAATATGCCAAACTATTGCATTAAAGATGCCATGGTAATTTCCTAATTTATTAAAATTGAAAAATAAATAGAAAAAAATACTTTAATCATATTAATAATTATACATTTTGTTTTACATTTTATAATGGACTTCTTACAATAAAAACATAAACAAACACATTTAAAACACAATGCTGTTCAATGCTAAATACACGAGTCAAGCTGAACCTGCCCTTGCTTTGATTTGCTCGTGGATGTCATGTGTATTGTCTTCTATGTTCGAGTGACAGTATTTACATTTTAAAAAATCTGATTCATGCACAACATTTAAATGAAACATTGAATTTCAGTTAACTTTTTTGTAGCACAACAATTAAACAAACAAAAGGTCATGTTAAATTAGAAATTATGATCTCTGTTGAAGGCATTTGCCGCAAACTTCATGCTAAATCTCTTCTCATATAGGGTGGTGGGCCAGATTAAAGGTTACAATGGGCCAACTTTGGCCCGCGGGCCCTACTTTGGGCATCACTGCTCTATACACACTCTTTCTCTCTTAGACACAGACACACACACAGACACACACACACACACACACACACAGACACACACACAGACACACACACACACACAGACACACACACACA
>CAIGQZ010035027.1:12306279-12357742 GCA_903798205.1 Danio tinwini
TATAAGTTTATCTAAGCTTGTAATGTATTATGTATGTGAGGCATGGAGTATCTTATCTCATCTCTTCACAAGTCATCGTCAGAACACAAAATGGGCTATATGCACAGCTAGCGTTTTAAAGCCAATGATAAACTTCCGGTGAAAGCTTAATGTGACTATTTTCAATTTCACAAGTTTGTTTTTACAGCATCAATGTTACAATGTAATTACAGTACATTCAGTTAAATAGACTTAAGCATTCATTTAATTGTTCAAACGTAAAACGAGATGAAAGACCGCTAGCACCATCAGTAGCAACAGGCTAGCGCAGAAACTCCATTAAAAATACTGGGGTAAAATGAACTGTCCTATTTTAAAGACATGGCGGGAAAAAATTTAATTTGATGCAGTGCTAATTCAGATGCTTCTTGTCTGATCTGAGACCCACTTTGTATTATATATCTAACAGGCAGTAAAGATCACAGATTTTTAAAAGAAAGAAATGGCACGATTCACAATATACATGTTAAACTAACAAATTCAATTGTTATGAAGCAACAAATACATGTTGACTGCTGAACAAGTGTTCAATGCACGTTTATGCCTCATGTCGTATCACTCAACCCTTACTGTGATTTTTCTGTAATGAAAGGAGGTCAATAAACTTCAAAAAAGTTTTTTTCTTCTTCTAAAAATCAGTTTATGTTAATAAATACAGTAAACCGAAATCCTAAACACCCAACCTTACTAATACCCTAATAAGAATAAGTTGGTATTCTGTATGTAGTTTCATAATAAACAAAATATGTTAAACAGACAGTCAAAATAAAATGATACCAATTTCTGACTCACCATCTATAAAAAATTATTCATACAGAGATAAAACAAAAACAAACAACAACAACCATAAAACTCAAGTGCTATAATCCAAGTCTTGCGAGGAGACATGATCACTTTTCATAACGAACAGATTGAATTTTGGCTTTATTCAGATGTATTTATGTGAATAAATAATATCTAATATTTATTTGGCAGTTTGCAGCAAGACATTAAGTCTTGTAGTCAAAGGCCTCATTTTTAAGCAGTAATCTTTGTTTACAGCATTTCTACAAAGCTTCACATGCAGCCGTTATATTTTCTATTATTTTCCACCGTTTTCGGTTGGTGTAGTGCCATTTTTGAGATTTACACTGACAAGAGGTCATATTCTGCACCTGTGATTCACCATTGTCATAATTAGTTAATGGTCTTGCGATGACGCTGTAAGCAGAAGCTTCTTGCTTCCTGAGTAAGTGCCATTAGAAGCCATCTGTGAGGTTCCTCTGTCCTTATGCCATAGAGCGTCTGTCTAGCTCTCCAAAAATCATAGCACTGTCTGCAATCCACTTCTACTGCATTATCACTGCCAGATGATATCAAAAGCAATGTGCTATGCTTACACAGAATAAATATTTAAGTGCCGCAAATTAGCTACAAAAAGCCTTTTTATTGCTTATGGATGAATATGGGAGATGAGCCATTAGTATGTATGGAAATCTATACATCTAAACTTTGAGATTTAAATCATTTCAATAATAATTGGTAGAAAGAATGCTTTCAATCACTGTAGGTTTCTAAAAGAACAACTCTAATTAAACTTTTAGATCAAGTTTTTGGATTAAAAGTACATGAGTGATCTCAGCTCAAGGCTTTGGGTTCTGCTCTCTGGCATTTTCGTTTCATGCAGTGAATTCACCTCAAAAGTCATCAAAAACAAGATCTCTTCTATTGGCAAATTATCTCATAACAGCTTGCAGTGAATCAGACATTTTGAATTAAAACTTCACTAAATTAGTTAATTTATTTACTAAATTTATTATGACAGATACTGAAATTTATCATGTGTTCACTTAGGGTGAACAAGAGCTGCATTAAAAAACTAAAATATTTTGATTATATTTTGACAACTCACGAAAATGCAATGGTGTGAAGTAACAAATTACAAATACTCAAATGACTGTAACTGAGTAGTTTTTCTTAGAAATTGTAATTACAGTACTTTTAAAAATGTGTACTTTTACTTTCCCTTGAGTACATTTTTAGTGCTGTATTGGTACGTGTCTTCCCTGAGGTCCAGCTACTGCGCCTAGACTGCAGCTCTGCACAAGACGTTTGGCCATAGGAGAAATGGTCGTGCCCAACTGAGCCTGGTTTCTCTCAAGGTTTTTTAAATTCTTCACTTTCGCCAATTGGTGAAGTTTTTTCCTCGCCGCTGTCGCCACTGGCTTGCATGGTTCGGGATCTGTAGAGCTGCGCATCGATGGAATTGCTCTTCAGTGTTTGGACTCTCAGTAGTGATTATTAACCCACACTGACCTGAGCTAAACTGAACTGAACTTAAACACTGAAAACTGAACTGACACTGTTTCAATTCACTATAAACTTCCATGTGAAGCTGCTTTGACACAATCTACATTGTATAAGTGCTATACAAATAAAGATGAATTGAATGGAATTGAATTACTCCATTATTTTCCTTAAACCTGCAGTCACTACTTTATTTTATTCTTGTCTATGGGGATTGGCCAAGTGGAAAAGTCTTGGAATTCGTGTCCAATCAAATAGCAAACAGAAAGTAACAACCTCGAGACATGGGCACATTATAATTGCAGCAAAGTGTTTGGAAGCATTAGAATTGTCCAAGAAGATTCTTTACACTCACTAACTCAGAGACTGTTTAGACACAGATGAGAAGATGAAGGATGTTTGCTGTATGATGATTAAAACATGGCTATGGCCTTAAAACGATCACTAAAGGCACTACTGAATGTTACTTTTTTTTACACACATGCACAAATTGCATGTAAACGGATCAGCCGTTCACAGCGTAATACTTACTACTTACTATTGAGTACTTTTAAAAGAGCTGCTTTTTTTCCCCTCATAATTTGAATAATATTTACAACAGATACTTTTACTCTACTTTTACTACATTTTTGGGCAAGTAATGGTAGTTTTACTTGAGTATAATTTTTTAGTACTCTTTCCACCACTGCAAAAATGACTAAAAATGCTAGAATATGCATGAAAAAAGCCAGTAAATGACACTTTGTAAAGAAGCACTATTAACTTGTGCATAAACACAGTCCTGTAGTCTGCCATTGTTGTTTTGTGCTCATGCACAGGCTAAATGGATATGCATATGCATAAATAATTTAACATTTAACACTACTTTGACATAAGTTCATTTTTGTATTTTATACAAAAAAAGGTATCATTTTCAAAAACATCTTTAAATCCAAATCGCTGTTATCTTGTAGGTTAAACAGCAAAATTACATAAAGAAAATTACCAAAATGTATAAAAATAGTTTTTATGAGCTGAAAATGGTATGTAAATACTTGTCATTAAAAAAGATCACTCGATTCATGTTTTAAAATAGCTGTAAAAAACATCCATTAAAGGATATACATTGAGAAATTAGTTTTCATTGCACATGATTAATTAACATTCTACAGGACAGTGTTATTATATATATATATTGTTCAGTAGGGATGCTCCGATCGATTGGTCAGAGATTGGTATTGGATTCGGCCGATAATCACATTTGATTGATTTGATTTTTTTTACATATAAAAACTGAAAGTTCTGTCTTTTTGACAATTTTGCAAGTTCACTTTTCCTATTACAACAAACAGTAGTTTATATGCCTATTTCCTTTTAGCAAAGAAGTATTGGATTTATAGGTTTGCATTTTAACTTCTTTTGCATCAAATATGCGCTCCAAACTTTTTCTTGATTGAATTTGAGACATGTTGAATTCTTCTATCATTTGCAGTGTTTCCAAATTGCATTGTTAGTCATTTTTCTTACCATTTTTTTTATCTGTGCTTTCTATTATTTTCTGTAAAGCTGCTTCTGGTCATGACATGTCCACACCAAATGGTTATAGGAGACGTGTTTAAGGGATTATATAGCATTCTTAATTTAAGATAAGGTAAATAAGGTAAGGAGAGATCTCCACTTAATAAGGTAAGGAGAGATCTCCACTTAAGTATCACATTTAGAGGGAAAATTTGCTTAATGCATTAAAAAAAGTTTAAATCATCAGAATTTGTACTCTATATTAGCCGATCACCATGACAGGGTATCAGTACTTGGTATCGGCTGCAAAAATCTTAAATCTGAGCATCCCTGATGTTCAGTAATTTCACTTTTATGGTGATGAATAGATTCTATAGAAAATACCTAATAATCTTCTAGAAATGACTGACTGCAGGAACACGAACCTGAGAAAAATGCCCGTCTTTTGCACCTTAACTCTTCATTCATAATCTACTAAAAAAATTGAATTATTGTAGTCTGAACTATCGGTTTCTAATATCAACCTTTTTCATCTTATAGCTGTTATGCAATTTTAAACTGATCAAATATTAGCCAATAAATCTCAGTGGCCAATAAATCAATGCATCTCTGTTTTAGAAAATATATTTGTATTAGAAAGTGGATGTTGCTTTAAAAACTGAATTTTTAAGGAGCAAGCATAGTAGGCGAGAACTTGCACAGACACTGGAGACACTGATTCATAAGACAATAGCTCAGATTTCAGTGTTTTTCCCTATTATTATGACAGGACAGAGCAGTAATCGCTTTGCTGCAGTCTGTTAATTTTAGTCATCCTGCATTTCTAAGAACATTTTGAGCCCTGATGAAAATGACTTCCAATTAACAATCTTTAGGAGGAGGAGTTTCAAAAGGCAGCTCAGCATCTCCATAAGAGATTCAAATTGTCCAGCTGACTCTAAAGATGGACAGAGTACTTATCTCAAATCTGTTTTTATTTCCAGGATGATTTGGTCTCCACCCTGGAATGGTGTGTTCATTTCCCTGGGCAAGGACATCCGCAAATGTGTGCGCAGAAGGCATTGAGACAGATAATCTAATCTGCCACTGAGCACAAGAAGGGAGGTCCCGTCACAGACTGGGTGTCTGTTAAACTTCTGCCACACTCATACTTGCAGTACAGTGTTTAACCTGTATAGACTTTGTAAGGGACTGACATTATCATTTAATAACATTAAACAATTAGACCTTCTCACTTCTCTCTTTGCTAGATATCTTTTTTCCCTCCTTCAGCGCTGATAATCTCTCGTCCGCTGTCTGCTTATCATCATAGACTGTCTCTCACATTCTTGAGAGTTTGCACAGCCACGCTGGATGTCGAACAGCGGCACGTTTCAGTGTGCATGTGGCTCTTATCTGCTCCTGGAGGGAAGCGAACAAAGTGAGGAAATGGCCGGTTAGGATTAGTCTTCCTGTAACACTAAGGAGCAGAAATTTTTATTCATCAAATTGTCAAGGTAACAGTTTTGGGACATCTGTGGTACCAGTGTTTAAATTATTTTATTTAACACTTATTAATTAATAACATCAAAGTAGTCATTATTCTTGGTTTGCTGCAGACCCTTTTAAAATTTCAGAAATGATTTTGCAAAAATATGACAAGCTGTGGCGACAAATCATTCAAGTAATGGATTATGAAATTTTCACAATGCATTGCTATTTTCTTTTAGAATTTTTTTTTTTTGAAGTTGGTGTGATATAAAAAATGTACAATGTTTTTATTGCTAGTTCACATTGTTAATCCAATGACAAAAAGGTTTGGTTTGGTAATCTTTATTGTCTGACCATTCGATTTTTCTTGTTTGGAACAGCAGGCCTTTTCTTAAGACGTCAGTTGGACAGCTTCAGTCACAATATTCTTAACCACACCCCTTTTTACTGTTAGTCATGATGTGCAAAAAAGCCCCATCCCTTACTCAATATTCCATTTTGATTGGAAGTAAATCAACATACAGCTACTTCCGGTTCACTGTCTCGGAATCCATGCAGAATCAATTTCTCTAACTGTGCGTTCACACTGAAGGCGGTGAGAGCGCCAAAGTCCTCTCTGGCCACCCTGGCGACAACTCTGTCTGCCTTCACAGCTCTGGCAACGAGAGTGTCAAAATTCGCTACATTGTTTTCATATTTAAAGGAGCTGTTGACTTGATTTCAACACTCCTTGACGCTCACACCGGCGAAGACGCGCCACGCTGCTCCTCGCCACTTATCGCCGCCGGCTCCCATTGAAAATGATTGACTTTCAACTACTTTGACGCTCTCACTACTTTCGGTGTAAACACACAGTAACAATTTTTGCCACAGCTCTAATATTTGCTTTCTCTTGCGAAGATAAAAAAACCTACCATGAAATCATTTATAACACTGCAGTACACAATACATTCCTCTATAATCAATACATTTTGATAGAACAGTAATCCTGACGTTATACATTCTAAGTCACAGCCTGTCA
This sequence comes from Danio tinwini, assembly GCA_903798205.1. Lineage (NCBI taxonomy): Eukaryota > Metazoa > Chordata > Actinopteri > Cypriniformes > Danionidae > Danio > Danio tinwini. The sequence continues at coordinate 12,312,593 of CAIGQZ010035027.1, forward strand.
TTCAATTGCTTGCTGTTTCTGTATTTTTTCAGTTTCAAATTAGCTTTGTACTTGTTTTAGTACAGAACTGATATCAGTTATTCCCTATCAACAGACGCACTTATAAACTCATCATATCTATGACCATTGCTGTTTTAAAGTAGTGCTGTTGTTGCTTCACCTCTCTATTTCTTTTCAGACTGAGAAACAAACTACAGCCCAGTTCAGCACTGATATCTTGTGGACAACCTAAGTAGTTCGAAACATATGTGAGCTGCTCAAAAATAATACTCTATGCATGTTAGAAAAATCAGAATGCACACATACAACATGCAGATTTAACAATAATTTCACCCTTACATCTATTCTGATAGTAGAGTGTATAGTGAGCAAATTTTGGCATGCTGTCTTAAGGGAGGGCTCCAAACTTGAAATATGGCCTGAACCCAGAGAAATCTCCCCATCCCATGTATAGGATATGAATAAATTAAAAGTGAGGAGTTTGGGGTGGAGGAGGGATTCTAAGATAGAAGTAAGGAGGCTGGATATTTAGTACATGCTCCAGTATGTGCTAGTTAGGATGATTAGCTAAATGGTTTACACCTATACCAAATTTACCTAGTTATCTGTGCCACTCCCAAACTTTGCTAAAACATTATCATAAATAACAGTTGTATTAATGAGTTACTGATTAGCCTATTGATTTCTTCATATGTATAAAAAGCATGTTTCCAAACCTCTACTTCTCATGCTCATTGTTTTACCTGGAACTAAAATGAGGTACCAAAGTCTGCGTTCTGATTTGGTTTAAGTCCATACAGATTATATAGGTACCGATGCCTTTTTAATACCCAAGTGTAGTTACAAACTCTCTGAGAATCCGATAGTTTGTTATTTTCCTCCAGATCTGATTTACAAAAGGGTGCTTTACCCCATTTGCTAGTATCTTTCTCTTTGTGCTAATCTAAGCTAAATCTAAGTTTCCCCATAAATAAGGTCCAATTTAAGAAAGACTCTTTTTTTTATTAGCCTTTAATGGGCTGTAATGATTTGCAGATCCGATAAACTGAGTAAGTGACGGATATTTTTTACTGGCATTAAGCCCAGCCTGCACAAAACTAGCGTTTTATTTCCTAACAAGACATTTTTCATGTTAAGTGTCTTACGTTTTGTTTCTCCTGTCAGTTCCAAGAGTACTTCCTTCTTTTCTGTGTACTGTGAAAGAAAATAGTCAATAGTTTCACAGAGGTTGTTACAAAGGCATGGCTAGTGTTGAAAAACTAGTTTGTTTTTTAAATGTATACTTTCTGCTTGACTGGAATTGCCTAAATGCATTTTGTCAGGTTTGCCTATGTTGTTTAAAACTGTATTAAGATTCTGTTAATTAAAATAAAATCTAATCAAATCTAAATATTAGATTTGGAGCCCAAGGCTGCTTGGGATGTAACAAAAACAAAACAATCAATCAAATTTTGAGAGTGCAAAACCACAGTGTTTACACTTATTCATAAGATGTAATCTTCTGGTGATATCTTATGTGAATTTTAAACACTTTGTGACAAAGACACAGATCTACAATATACTGCAGTATCAATGAATTGAATTATGCGGGTAAGCATTTTGTGGCTTCAGTTTTCTAATTGGATACCTGGCACATCAAGTGCTGCCATCAGCAGATTCATCCCGAGCAGAAGAGGCAATCCGGCTCTGTATTTCAGAGAAGAGTAATGGACTTTCCAAAGCACCAGTGCAGTCAGGTCACATAACAGTCCAGATCCATAAAGCAAAAACTGTCTCAAAGAAACACCTTCTACATGTTCCAAGTTACAAAAGCAAAACATAAACGGGTTTACTTTGGAATTTACATAAGCTACATGAAGTACAGTGTTCAGAACAAAAAAGATACAGAAAAGGGTTTATTTTACCACTGGGTTACTGGATTATAATGCCACAACAATGAATCACTCCTACTGGATAAAAAAAAAAAATGTAATTATGTAGTTTGACATTTCTTTTCATACAAGATGCCAAACAAATAACTAATAAAGTTCTTGTTAGCAAGTGTGTTTACTTGAACAGCTTTCACTGTTTTTCCTACTATTACATTTTCATAAGTATACAATTTACTAGTATGTCTCACATTTTGACAAACATGTCAATACACTTCTCCAATTAAATTACAGAATGCAAGCCTGCCAAAACAATCAACAACAACACAACCAGGGAACATCGAGAGGATTCAGACTCGCTGTCTGCTAAATGCCAGTGTATTGTGCTTCAGAAGCCATTGGTAGAAAGACTCTCACTGTCCCTCAGGGATTCTGGTTATCATCCATCTCTGAGAGTTTACAACTCACTGTGGTTTACCGCAGGAATCAGCCTCTCATTTCCACCAGTGTCAAATGAGGCTTGACAAGCCTGAAAACACGCATTTTAAGAGCCCTCTGAGCTTCCTCTGCATATGCGTGAACTGATTCTAATATCTCTGGGTAAGGGATACAGAATCAGTAAAATAAAAATAAGTGCATAACATGAAAATTATGACACTATTTATTCACCCTCAACTTTCATTCATTAATTTTCTTTTTGGCCTAGTCCTTTTATTCATTAGGGGTTGCCACAGCGAAATAAATTGCCAACTTATCCAGCATGTTTTACGCAGCGGATGCACTTCCAGTCACAACCCATAACTGGTAAACACCCAGACACACTCATTCACACACACATACACTACAGGCAATTTAGTTTACCCAATTCACCTATAGCACATGTCTTTGGACTGTGGGGTAAACCGGAGCACCTAGAGGAAACCCACGCAAACAAGAGAACATGCAAACTCCACACAGAAATGCCAACTGACCCAACCGGGACTCCAACCAGTGACCTTCTTGCTGTGAGGCGATGGTGCTAACTACTGCGCCACCATGTCACCCACCCTCAACTTTTTACAAACTTAAACTTCATTTTGCTGGTTGCTCATTTTCTTGTAATTACAATAATTGTAGACTAAGGCAAGCTTCATGTTTTATACTATGAAAAAGGATGCAAAGCAAAACATGATAATAACAATAATAATAAAGTATTATAATTCTAATAATAATTATTCATAATGTATATCTGTGGTGAATTTATTCAAGGCAATCCAATAAGGTAGGCAATCCGCAGGCAATCCAAGGTGTTATTTAGTCATTAGCAGATGTTTGTGTCCAAAGCGACTTACAATTGAGGAGGCATTCTTGGTGAGGTGATTCAACAAGAAGAGAACTAGCACTTTTCACACTCAAGAAGTGCTAGTTATACAAAGGAACTTGTTTGTGCACAGCAAAATCCTCAGAGTAAAATTTACTCAGTTCAAAGAACATTTGGTCCCTCTCTAAATTGAATAAAATTTACTCCACAGCAGAGATAAAGTTAATGAGACAATGATAGGGTTAATTAAGTGATGATTGAGCACTGATGATGAACACCTGCTGTTATTAAGCAGAAACAGAAGAGAAACAGCAGTAGCTTCGCTCATTGCTTACCTGTTTGACTTTATTTCTGTCAGATGTTCGCAAAAATCCATATAAGATTTATTGAGAATTAACTGTTTTAGTTATTTACATTTTACAAAAAACAGCATGTTTTTATCCCCCTGATGTCATCATCGTGGAGAAAAGTGGTTGATTTACTTGGGCTCTTTGACTTGATTTCTATTGTTGGCTTTTCTTAGTTTGCTATGACAAGTAATGATCAGGTTAACTGATCTTGTATTGATTCTTATTTTCGATAAGAGTTACTGTATAAAAGATTATGTTTGATTTTGCAAAATATGTATAAATGATGGTTTATCATATAAGAAACAAAATTCTGTGTTTTTCAAGAGAATGGACCTCAGCTGTGGTTTTATACATTTTTTAAACACATTAAGCATCTGAATCACTTTAGAGACACAAACATCAACAATCAGCGTATCTATCTCAACAGTGGTTAGAGATTTTTTTTTTTGCTGCAGTGTATGCAATCATACAACATTCATCCATAGTTCCCAGCATGCACTGTCGGAGAAAAAAAAAAAACTCACCATAGTTGAGAAGCATACGCTGGTTCTTTGTCTAAATTTTTGTAGTTTTCAGAAATCGTGATTTTACATTGAGTATTGAAGATTTCAATATCAAAAATGTTGAAAAATAAGACTTTTAAGAGATACAATAGTACTATATTCTAATGCATTAGCTGCATTAAATGGTTTTAACAGTGATTAAAGAGATTATATTCAAGACAGGACTTTCTGTATGAAACTTGTACAAAACCTATACTAAAATCAAAGATAAAAACAAGTTTGCTGAATAATTTTTTTCATGATTACCTCTTCATGTACAGTAGTGGTGAAAGAGGTGCAGAGAAGCTAACTTAAACTTGCTCAGAGAAAAACTGACATTATCAATCATATTACTTCGTTAATATGCCTATTGATGGACTGTTTGCAAAAAAAAAAATGTCATGCTCCCGTTAAAGTATATTGTAGTATTTTCAAAATACAAAATACAGTATTTTATGTTGATCCATTTGTGGCTGCTCTATTTTGTAGTTTATTTTGATACATGTAAAATGGAGGCATTTGGTGTTTTATTTTAAAATACATTTCAATGTATTTTGCCCGTGCATGCACACGTTTCCCTTACTTTTTTTTTTTACTTTACTCATCAGAGAATTAGTAAATTAACACTGTGCTACGTCTGACAGATCGCACTATTATATTTTTCTCTTCTTTTTCATTCTTTTCTGTTTTTTTTTATTATCTGTTTTTATTTTTTTTACACTTGTCTTTTTTATTCCTGTTTATGTAAAGCACTTTAAATTGCCACGGTGTATGAAATGTGCTATATAAATAAACTTGCCTTGCCTTGCCTAACAGTTGAATATTTTAGCACACTTAGATAGGTCTGATTTTTTCAGAGAGCAGTACTTTTGAGTCCGATCTTAAATAAAAATGTGATCAATTTCAAAAAATTTATAATTTAGAATATTTTGTTTAATTCACTGACTTAAATTACAATACGTCAGAAGCACACATTCAGTTTTACACTTTTTATAATACTTTATTTATTAATTTGAAGCTTTAATGTTTACTTTTTATTTACTGCATAGAAAACAGCAACCAGTAGCTTCAGTATTCTGTTTTTGCTTTCTTCCCCAATTTCTTTTTGAGAGTGAGTAAATCTGATTTAATTTTGGGAGAAACTTTCCCTTTAATTTAAGACATTTTTCTATAATGAACTCTATAATGAAGTTGAAACCCATATAGCATGTTCAGTTCATCATTTGCAAGACAACAGTTGTGTGCTAACCTGTCATTGAGCAGGGGTGCGGTGTCTGTTGAGTCTGCAACATAAGAATAACTCTTTTGTAGCACTTAACAGTAATGCACTGTACCACAGACAAGGCAGCCATCCCAGGATTTGAATATTCCACAGTATGTGTGTTTCTGCATATGCATATGCGTAAGCGGATGCCCAGAGCAGTGCAGCTGCACGATGACCCCCAATAGAATTTTGCATGTGTGCGTGCAATCTGCCGATAGAGTGAGGCTGGCAGGCCGGCTGAAAGGGCAGATAGAGGATAACATGCAAACCGCCCAGGATTATTAGTGAGCTTCTATTGTTAAGCAACACCTGTACAAGGTAAATGTTTGAGCTTTTTTGCCTATAGCTGCCTAGTGTGCTAACACTCTCCTACTCAGGTGGTGTCTGATAAATGAGGAAGCAGAAACAATTAGGGAACTTACTTATCATGAACACTAACTGGTCACTTGTAATTGTAAGTACAACATACTAGTATCAGGTTGGACCCCTTCTGCCTTCATTTTTTGTAACATACACTACCGGTCAAAAGTTTGGCATCAGTAAGATTTTGAAATGTTTTAAAATAAGCTTCTCCTGCTCACCAAAGCTGCATTTATTCAATCAAAAATACAAAACAAATTGTAAAATTGTGAAATGTTATTGCACTATAAAAGTACTGTTGAAAAAAAGTTTATAATTTAATTTAATCATTTATTCCAGTAATTTTAAAGATGAATTTTGCAGCTTCATTATTCTAGTCTTCAGAGTCACATGATCCTTCAGAAATCACTCTAATATGAATAATTATTATTGTTGTTTTTATTATTATTAATGGTAATAGTAATAAAAGCAGTAATGACTGTAATAAGTTTATTTAAAAATACATACAATAAGAAAGCAGTTCTTTAAAATTGTAATAAATGATTACCAATACAACATAATTTTTTTACATTTAATAAAGGCCGCCTGGATTAACAGAATAATTTTTTTTTTAAAAAAACAACAACCCATAACCATAACCAAAAACATAACCAAACATAACCCAAACTTTTGACCAGTAGTGTAAATTTAGCAAGGTTTGCGTGTTACTTACGTTTAAGGAATATAACTTGTAATTTCTGTCTGTTTTTTTTTTATTTTAAAGATTAAGATAAAACATATTTTATATATTTTAAATAATATATTCAAAAAGGCAGCAACACCAAAGCTTTAAAAAAATGCTAATTTATTAAATTAAAAAGGTTGACACAAAGCGTGTAATGTTTCGAGCACACGGCTCTTCATCAGACAGTGTTCATCACAGTAAGGTGCTCCTTTATGTACACTTCCGAATCACATGATCTCCTATTGTCTCACAAGAAAAAAAATAATTAAACATTAAGAATTATTCAGGAAAAGGACGAATTTTAAGCTCCCCATTTAAACCTTTTTAAGTCGTGCGTGCTTCTGAACATTTTTTCAAAAGTAAAAAAATTACAATCTTACTTTTTAAGGAAACTAATGTGTTATGATATCTTTGCCATTTTAAGCTTAAGATTTTAATATATTACTTTTTTTAAAGTAACTTTTTCCAGCAGTGGTCAGCAACAATGGTTAGGTAAGCTGTGGTGTTTAAACTCCTCTGACCTCTGGTATTAACAATACATTCAAGTCAACCATAGAACTTCCCTTCACAGGATAATTTCTCTTTTTCAACAATTTTCTATAACCCCAAAGGTGTTTGAAAATTCCAGTAGATCAGGGGTTTGTGAAACACTCACACCACCATCAAGCATGCCACATTCAAAATCACCTTTCTTCCCCATTCTGATGATTGGTTTTGAACTTTAGCCTGACCACATTGCAATATAACTGATCAAATGTTTGTGAAAACAGGTAGTCCAACAGGTGGATACTGTATAATATATAAAATTGATTATTTATTACACATTTATATAAACATTTATATATACAATGAATTAAGTTACATTTAAATTGTCAGTGTTTGGGATTACAACCACATTTTTTTACAGATTCAAGACTTGAAATAAAAATTTTAGCTTCTCGGGTAAAAAGTATATGATCAATTAGTCCTGACACCATATGTTTTAGGTCATTGTAACTTATAAAACTAAGTTAATCATGTTCTAACTTGTTTTAAGTCAGTTTAACATAAGATCAATGGACTCATAAGCTTAATTTAGTTCAGCTTAAAATTTTAAGGCAACCAGGATTTTTTTTAAAGTGTAGAGACTTAAATACTGAATGTGCAACTGAAGTCAAGTACATATTTTGTATTTACCTGTGAAACAGCCACAGACACTTACGTAAATATCAAAGATGCAAAGTCTTAAGGCATTTAACAAAAAACATTTAACAGATGCGCAATTTCATCCATCAAATCTTAATTAACTGATGGAAGCTGTTTTAGCCTCAGTAAAGATTGAAGCATTCAGACCACAAAACGATTACAGTCACTGGATCTAAATCTTCAGCAATCCTTCTGCATCTCTTTAAGTTACCAAAGCCAAAATTGAAAACCCAGAGTGCACTAGACACATATGTGGAGAGCAGTATGACAAACAACAAGCAGTCCAGTACGATTCATGCACAAAGCAGAGAACTGCCAAAAATATGGGTGCTAAAAATTTACTGGTGTACGTTTGGTTATAAAACCTGACTGTTCACACTCGTCACTCATGATTGCACTGAATTCACCCAACTAATTTATGTTTATTCATTGTTTCTACCTGAATTTTTATTTGTTATAGGCTATGTTGACTGTTGCTGTATGACAAGTGGAATTATCACTTAAGTAAGACTTTGGAGCAACTAAATATGATTTCTCTCTTAAACTTTTCTGTGAAGCAACTTTAAGGAGAAAACAAACTGCCTAAATGTCCCTCCCTGCCTCACCTCTTAAATGTGCTTCCATTAGTGTAAGTACTGCATAAATATGTCCTCCACTCTCATAAAAGTGCTTGGCTAGAAGCCTGCTCTTCACAGGCTGTGGGTTTGCCTTACGTTGTGACAGTGTTATATTTTGTTATTCTGAGCCAAGCACACTTTTTCCTTAAGAGATGACATGAGGAAATCCATTCCTTGCCAAACTGCCCCATCACTTTCACAGAGAAGTGATTGTCTCTTAGTGAAGGGCGGGACCAAATTCTCTTAAGAAAATGAATAAATGACCCTGTACAAAAAAGGAAATCATTAACCCAAGGGAAATGACATCCAAACACCTTCATTAAGGAATTTGCTGATAACTTATTCAGCCAACAAAGTGGAAGAGAGGAGGATCTTGGCTGTTGCTGAAAAACTTAAAGCAGATGCGCTTGAATATTTCTCTGAAAATGGTGACAGAATAGGACCGGATAATGGGAAGAAATGCAAATGACTTGGAATAAATGTGTTATCAAGGATTTAGAGTTCTTTACTTGGTTTTAAATGGGTTTGGGAATCATTTAAAAGTCACAAGGGAGCGCTGGTGTCTTTAGAGTTTTAAAATGCTCACCATGTTAAATATGCTTACAGTATCATAACCATTATGGCGACTGAATTGCTTCGACTCAATTAGTAGCAATGCAGCAGCATTCTTTTAACTTCTACATTTACATTCTCTGTATATACAGCTTACAAAATGATGTAGAGTATAATAACAATCATGGTTGTTATGCTTCCCGAAACACATTAGACTCTTAGAAACCTTACAGAATATATATGAGAAATGAGAACCGTCCAAAACCGCAGTGTCCAGGCGTTCACTGTGGCGAACCAGAGTCCTCGACTCAACATGTGGCTTTGATAAGTCTGTGGCTCCTGGAGTTTTGCAATCTAAACTTGAGTTTAGGGATCTGTGAGGAAAATCTGCATGGACAATATTTTCCGTGAGAAACTGGAGCATCAATGAGGTGAAAAATCTTTTCCCATTTATAACTGGGCCTCACCATTCTCTCCAAAGTCATTAAATCTTCTCATGAAACCAAGACCAGTTGGGTTTAAAAGCACACAGTTACAGGAACTTTGGAAACGGCAAGATATGCTGCATTTTCCTGTAAACAATAACGTCTGTGTTGAATCATGATAGTTCATTCAAAATTCTTGTTGTAAAATATTCATCCTCATGACGATTCTAACAAATCTAACTTTTTTTTTCTGTTGGACACAAAAGTAGATATGCCATCTGAACTCTTGTGTATGGCAATAAAAAACCCTTTTAAATAGTGGATCTTGGTCCGCATCCATATGTGTGGTTTGAGTCAAATCTGAATGCAATAAATACATTTTAAAAGATATATCAAAAACAATCCATGTTTTTTAAAAGTTGTAATCAAAAACAGTCCATGATGTCACAAGATGCAACCACATTAAGCTAAGAAAGCTTAAGCATATCTGTATTTTTTCCTCCATCATAGTGTTGCAGATCTTCACTTGTGTGTGAAAGGAATTCCTGGCCAGGACCAAACAAACCAAGAGAACACAGAATAGAATACTAGTGTGAACACCCTTCTTATTACAATAACGTTTTTCAAAAATTCTAGTTTTGTGTTCGACAGAAGAAAGCGATGAATTGTGGAATAACACGGGTGAATTTATGATGAGAGAATTTCCATTGTTTGGGTGAAATACAAGCTATGCATAATTTAAAATAGTTTTAGCTATAATTTAAGATTGTTTTACTAGTCAAATGTTAGTCAGCTAAAAAAATGTTTTCAGCATTAAAACAAATAGGCAAGGCAATATTTATATAGCACATTTCATACACAGTGGTAATTCAAAGTGCTTTACATAAACAGGAATAACAGAGACAAGTATACGAAAATAAAAACATGTAATAAAAATGATTAAAAACAGATAAAAACAGGTTTTAAAGTAATGAAAAAGAAAAGAACGACATAATAGTGCGATCTCTCACATATAGCACAGTGCTCATTCAGTAAAGGCAAAGCTAAACAGATGTGTTTTCAGTCTGGATTTAAACATGCCTAATGTTGAAGCACAACTGATCAATTCTGAAAGCTGATTCCAGAAGTGGGGGGCGTAATAGCTAAAGGTGGATTCAACCTGCTTTGACTGAACCTTTGGAATTTCTAGTTTATTTGATCCTAATGATCCAAGTAATCTGTTAGGTTTGTATTCAGTGAGCATATCTGTAATGTATTGAGGTCCTAGACCATTTAGTGAATTATAGACAAGCAAAAAAACTTTAAAATAATAATTTAAAATACAAAAATTTAAATTCTGAAAGTAACTGGGAGCCAGTGCAAAGATCTGAGGACAGGTGTGATGTGCTCTGATTTCCTGTTTCTGGTCAGAATCCTGGCAGCAGCGTTCTGGATGAGCTGCAACTGTCTGATTGTGTTTTTGGGAAGGCCGGTGAGGAGTTCATTACAGTAATCCACCCTGCTGCTGATAAAAGCATGAACAAGTTTCTCTAAGTCTTCACTGCAAACAAAGCATCTGATTCTTGCAATGTTTTTGAGATGATAGTATGCTGATTTACTGACTGCTTTGAAGTGACTACTGAAACTAAAATCTGACTCCAGAATAACACCAAAATTCTTGACCTTATTTTTTGTTGTTTGACCCTTAGAGCCAAGGTACGCATTCACCTTGAGAACCTCATCTCTGTTCCCAAATGCAATGACTTCAGTTTACTCTTTGTTTAACTGAAGTCATTTTTGGCACATCCAACTGTTAATTTCATCAATGCATTGGCAGAGGGTGTCAATGGGGCTGAAGTCTTTAGGCAGTAAGGCTAATAATAGAAATGTATTATTGAGCACCAAATCAGCATATTGTTATAATTTCTGCAGAATAATGTGACAACGCAGTTATTTACATAAGCATTTGTTTTTAACTGCAATACTATTTCAAAATATTTCTCTTTTCAGTGTACTTTTAGATCAAATAAATGCAGCCCCTGTGAGCAAGAGATTACTTTTAAAGCAATAAAAAAAATCTTACAGTACCTGAATTTTTAAACATTGGTATATACACAACTCATCATCACATAATCTTACTCGCTTGGGTCAAAAATGTACTCAAACAAGGCAAAAAAGGCCTTCTAATTTCCATCTACTGATCATTTTGGAAAGCTTTAGGAAATATTGGTTTTCATTCTTTGCTGCATTTTGCCAAAAACATGGATTACTGTACAATCTAAATTGTGGTTGTCTTCTACATTCTTTTCATTTGCTTGCTTTCCTGCTCACACATAGGCCATACTGTTGGCCCACTCGCAGGCCATACTATTTCAGTAGTACTCAATGAGTGCTTCAGTTAAAATTATATGGAGAGGAGGGTCTTGAAGTGGTCAAAATAAGTGCATTTAAATTTATGTTAATATCCAGGTGGCTGACCACTTGTTGGATTACGGAATATGTTAATAATGCAAAGAAAAAGGGCCTTAGAAATTAAACAGATTTTATTACACTACATACACATTTTTCCTCCCTTCATTATTTTAATAGCATTTGACTCCACTGGCTTAGCTATGAACAGTAGTAATACAGCATTTTGTCTCTCGTCAATGCTCATGGAAAAAAAGTTCTCCATAGTCACTAAATCTAAAACAAAACAACAAACAACCAAAAACCACTGCCATGCTACAGACAAAATAGTGCTATTACTGTTATTAAGCATGTCACACACAACTACAGAACATCTCCCTTGAGACCAAAAATAAATAAATAATCTTCAATTCCAGCAAGATGAGCTCAGAGTTGTGAAGCCAGCATGATCTGTCCTTGGAAGGCTGGAGGTGACTGGTGTGTGTACAGAGGGACTGCAGGCGGAGAATCAAACAGGGCCAAGGGACGGGTAGACTCTGCAGCTGGGTGCACTGGGCTTCAGGCCGCAGGCAACAGGAGCCCAGCTGGGAGAGGCTCTGGCTGGCTGCAGTAGAGAGTGCTGGCTGTCTCTGGGGCCTGTGCCCTGTTGCAGGTAGTTCAGCCATCTTGCCTGAGGAGCAGAGGGGGATGAAAGGCAGGCACACAGATGTCGCCCCTGCTGGGGACCGAAGGCCCAGCCAGGAAATGTCATGTTTAGCAGCTGGTATGAAGCCTCCCCTCCCTTTTGGCTCTCTCTCCCAGCCCCCTTCACCCATACATTCACTCAATCACTTATCAATGACACTCACACAGATGCCAATACAGACTCAACACAAAACATAGTCAAACCAAAATAAATATTCAGACACCTTGAAAATTTCTCACAATACTACAATTTATTTAGCTAAAATACTAATTAAACGGGACTAAACCTTAGGTTGTCATAGTTAAGCTCTGTCAGAACTAATTCAGCTTGATAAAGTCAGATAACTATTTCACTAATAACTATTTTCATAACTATTGAAAAATATTTTCACAATATTACAATAATACTTTGTTGGGCCACCCTCAGCCTCAGTAACAGCCGGTAGTCTTCTGTCTGCTGTCTAACAGCTTCATTCAAACATAAACATCCATATTATTCTGACTACTCTTTGGTATCCTCTTCAGATCCTGTTGGTTTTTAGTCCACTGTATAAAGAATATTGTATTATATCACAGTACTTTACAGGGAGTGCAGAATTATTAGGCAAATGAGTATTTTGACCACATCAACTTTATGCATGTTGTCTTACTCCAAGCTGTATAGGCTCGAAAGCCTACTACCAATTAAGCATATTAGGTGATGTGCATCTCTGTAATGAGAAGGGGTGTGGTCTAATGACATCAACACCCTATATCAGGTGTGCATAATTATTTGGCAACTTCCTTTCCTTTGACAAAATGGGTCAAAAGAAGGACTTGACAGGCTCCGAAAAGTCAAAAATACTGAGATATCTTACAGAGGGATGCAGCACTCTTAAAATTGCCAAGCTTCTGAAGCGTGATCATCGAACAATCAAGCGTTTCATTCAAAATAGTCAACAGGGTCGCAAGAAGCGTGTGGAAAAACCAAGGTGCAAAATAACTGCCCATGAACTGAGAAAAGTCAAGCGTGCAGCTGCCAAGATGCCACTTTCCACCAGTTTTGCCATATTTTAGAGCTGCAACATCACTGGAGTGCCCAAAAGCACAAAGTGTGCAATACTCAGAGACATGGCCAAGGTAAGAAAGGCTGAAAAACGACCACCACTGAACAAGACACAAAAGCTGAAATGTCAAGACTGGGCCAAGAAATCTCTCAAGACTGATTTTTCTAAGGTTTTATGGACTGATGAAATGAGATTGAGTCTTGATGGGCCAGATGGATGGGCCCATGGCTGGATCGGTAAAGGGCAGAGAGCTCCAGTCCAACTCAGACGCCAGCAAGATGGAGGTGGAGTACTGATTTGGGCTGATTTCATCAAAGATGAGCTTGTGGGGCCTTTTCGGGTTAAGGATGGAGTCAAGCTCAACTCCCTGTCATACTGCCAGTTTCTGGAAGACACCTTCTTCAAGCAGTGGTACAGGAAGAAGTCTGCATTCTTCAAGAAAAACATGATTTTCGTGCAGGACAATTCTCCATCACATGTATCCAAGTACTCCACAGCGTAGCTGGCAAGAAAGGGTCTAAAAGAAGAAAAACTAATGACATGGCCTCCTTGTTCACCTGATCTGAACCCCATAGAGAACCTGTGGTCCATCATCAAATGTGAGATTTACAAGTAGGGGAAAACAGTACACCTCTCTGAACAGTGTCTGGGAGGCTGTGGTTGCTGCTGCACGCAATGTTGATGGTGAACAGATCAAAACACTGACAGAATCCATGGATGGCAGGCTTTTGAGTGTCCTTGCAAAGAAAGGTGGCTATATTGGTCACTGATTTGTTTTTGTTTTGTTTTTGAATGTCAGAAATGTATATTTGTGAATGTTCAGGTGTTATATTGGTTTCACTGGTGAAAATAAATAATTGAAATGGGTATATATTTGTTTTTTGTTAAGTTGCCTAATAATTATGCACAGTAATAGTCACCTGCACACACAGATATCCTCCTAAAATAGCTAAAACTAAAAACCAAACTAAAAACTACTTCCAAACATATTCAGCTTTGATATTAATGAGTGTTTTGGGTTCATTGAGAACATGGTTGTTGTTCAATAATAAAATTAATCCTCAAAAATACAACTTGCCTAACAATTCTGCACTCCCTCTATTTTTAACAAAATTATATCTGGTGAATTTTGGGTTTGACTGTACATTCTTGAGCTTCTGGTTACATGTTCCTGGTGCAGTTGCAACAAAAGTAAGTTTTGTTTTTTTGTGTAGGTCATGGAGGAGAAGCATGCAGAAGAAGCTCCTGATGGTGTGGGTGGCAGCTGCACGGGCCAGACTGCTCTCTGTCTCACCCACAGGGCGGAAGAGAGAGAGAGTGAGAGAAGCAGCATCTGTCTGACTTTCCCTATGGACACATCCCTTCTAACACACCGGCCCGGACAGGCTAAAACGGTACAGTAAGAAGGTCACCTCTACCTCTCCTCCCCCCCTCATTTCCCTTCTCCAAACTGACCTGACCTGCTGCAGCCCCCATTAGCAATGGCCATCCCAGCACTGTTGCCTCACCGAGAGGCAAGCATGACAGGCAGGATGGATAGGGACAGTCCCTCAGGGGCCAGTGGTGAAATGTCTTTTAAACATTTTTTTTTGGTTTGGTTAGTATATAATGTTTGTTTTGTTTTTTTATCAAGTCAGTGTTTTTTTAATATTTTATAATTGTTTTATGTTTCACTGTGAACTATACTTATATTTATACTTCACTTGCATGATTTTTTTTAAATGCAAAAGTGCATATTTAGTAAATAATATAATTAAGTATAAATATTCAAACACATTAATTTAATTTAGCAACATTTAACAAAAACATGAAATTGGCCTTGTGAAAATGTGAGGTCCTAAACTGCATTACTGTAAAGCATTTTTGTGAATTCTTTATGCTTAAGTAATTCATTCTGTGTTTTAGTGCGTTGTTATGGAAAGAGCAAGTTCACACGGCTCACATTCTGACAATCAATCCTGGGAAAACTTGAGTTGGATGTTTGGTACAGCATGTCACACTTAAATAAAAAAGTAAATTAATATGTTTTTGGAACACATACATAATGTAATAGAATCTAAATAAGAACATTCTACTAAAATATGTTTTGCATTAAAGACATTCTTACATAAACAGCAAAAGATTTTATCAGGAGTCAAGTGATGAATTTCACATATCGTATGATCTGGGCATATCTTTTTTTAAAATGTTAGCAATAATTAAGCCCTTTACTAAACTCAAATTAATATGAAATTATGTTTTATCTGGCATATGTTTGTTTTATCTGGAAATGTTTGTTTTACATAAAGCAAAGCCTTAAAGACAGCACAAAACTACAACCTCTTCAGTACATTCTTCCTATAAAATACTAAATTAACTTGCACAATTATTCATTATACTTCACTACATTCTTGATTTCAATTACCAATCCCTCTATAATGATGATAGATATACTGTAACTTTGGTTATACAACAGTTCTGTCTGGTTCTCGAATCGGATTGGCTGATAGTCATGTGTTATTCTGCAATATCAGAAATTGTACAGCCTCTTCACTCTTGTGTATTACTCCGCCCACATAGAGTGACAGCAGATCAAACTCACTACAGTTTGACAAATATTGCAGCTGTTAGACAACATAATGTATTTTTGAGGCTTTTTAAAGCAAGAATTGAGTTGTTTAGATTGCATCTATGCAGTTTATTTATAAAGATAGTGCCTATTTTAATATTTATAATTTCAGCGGCCATTAGCCTGTCATTGAGCAGAGCAAAGACGGTTGACGTTGTCCATCCACAAGATGGCAGCAGAGACGGCGTAAATTCTAACTACAGCTGATCAAATCGTTATAAAACTGGTAAGTGACTTTCAGATGCGACGTTAAACCGAGGTCCTGACTCTCTGTGGTCATTAAAAATCCCATGGAACTTCTCTTAAAGAGTAGGGGTGTATCCCCAGTTTCTTGGCCAAAATCTCTTAATGGGCCTTTACGATCACTGTCTCTCCACTGCACCAATAGCTGGTGTGTGGTGAACATACTGGCGCCTATGTCCTGTGGCTGCCGTTGCATCATCCAAGTGGATGCTGCACACTAGTGGTGGTGTGGAGAGACCACCTCTCATGATTGTAAAGCACTTTGGGTGTATGGCCATACAAAAATAAATGTGCTATATAAATACACATTACATTACATTACATTACATTCTGAGTCGATCTCTCTCTTTTGCATGCTGCAGTGCTATAATTATTCCATAGTCATTGTAGTGTATTGAGTGTGAGATGGGACTCACATATCAGGAATGTACGTATTTTGTGTTGGCCACTCTTTGTATAACCCAGAGTTACTTTTTGGTTTGCCATCTGTTTGTTTCTAATGCGTCACCTGTTTTCATTACTGTGGACTAGTTCAGTAAACAGAAAGATAGAAGAAATGCCCACATGTGTTTAGCGTTTTTCTTTATCACAAACACAACAGTAATCTGCTTGTGTTTGCGTTGCTTTGGCTTTTTTTTTATTACAATTATTGTGATCTCCCGATTGCAACAGAGAGATAGTGGGAAATCTCTCTAGACTGATGGCATTTCATGCCGCTGAACCTTATAATCTTAAAATGTCAGCAAAATCACCTGTTTTGTAATCACTTCAAACATTACACTAGAGAATCATCCAAATGCTAGCTCTAAAGTGACGTGTGTGAAGTAGCAACGGTTTCTGCTGTTTTGACGTCAGCTGCAGATGAGAATAAATAGCGGAAGAAAGTAGTTCCTCATACAAATGGGTTTTTAGACTCTCCGTATTTGATTTTCCTTTTAAAATACATGATTATGCTGTCAAACTGTTGTATTAACGCAATATTACACGAGTAGCAGCGCAATGTCACTGAATGGACACTAAGGCACTCGACTGTGGCCTCGTGCCAACACACGCCTCCCACCAGTGCCGATATACAGCCATATTGCACTGCTACTAATGTGATATTGCTCATCTATATGATAATGCTTCTTCCATATTTCAACTTGACATACAGATTCCAACATCTAAACCTAGCATTTGTATACACTACCATCTAGTATTTACTCAAACACAGCTGTAAATTTGTGCTAAAGTTGTGATTACATTATCATTTATGTCTGATTAAACTTAAAAGTACCCCAAGTATTCATTAACTTAAATTCAATAATAAAAAAAACAACTTTTTTAAACACATTTAAAAAAAAAAGAAAAATCATGTTTTTTTCATGTTTCAATATATCAATGTCATTATAAATAATAAAATTAAGTTTTTTAGTCCTTTGCTAAATCAGTTCTCATGTTTGCATGTCATTATAGTTGATGAAATTAATCAAGTTGTTTAAAATCTTTGCTAAAAAACATAACCGTTAGTAATAATGTTGGCGAAATTAGCACTGCTCAGGGATGGTGTTGGATGCACAATCAGATACAGCAGCCCAAAAAAACAATCTCTTAGTCCCCAAAGTGCTGACACAACCATGCAGTTAGTAATGTCATATTTAATATATTAAATGAGTTAATAAAGTACAGTTGAATAGTGGTTTCCCACAAGGACTGAGGGGCGATCTTGAGAGTCGTGTGGATCTAGAGCACAGAGTGTCTGATATGTGAGGCGTGTTTCTCTCTCTAGGTCTCCCCAGAGAACCCATCTGTTACTGCAGAGCCATGTCTGATTCAGAGAAGAGCCAGCTGGGCATGAGAACTAACCCAACTCCCGCTAGTCTAGGCACACTTTAAAACACTTTCACATACAGGCAGATGCAGAGCTTACGCTAACACGACTACCAGGTAATCATGCAGTTATTTGCATAGACTAAGACCATCAGAAAAAAAAAAAGCTTCAAAATAAAAGTATTCAGCCACAGCCAGAAATAATCAGAAAGGGCATAGTTCTTTCAAATTTGGTAAAAAGCATGTTAAGTAATAATTGTTCATGTGGAAGGAAGAAAACGCTCCTCTTACCAGAATTAGTGGATCATTGTAGCCCAGATGGGGTGTATGGTTGGTAGATGGCTTGTGGATGCCACTTATTTGGCTTACTGTAGGCCAAAAACAAGATCTTGAATCCAATTCTGGCCACAACAGGAAGCTCATGGTGAGATCCAAGAAAAAGTAAGAGTCCAATTCACATATGCATCCTAAATTGGAAGAAAAATTTGAGCTAATGAAAACACAAACCATTGAAAACAGTTTGTCATAGTTTGATTCATACCATTCAGATTACAAACGCTTTAAACGTTAAATCAATCAAAAAATTTGTCATATACCTGTTATTTACACGAATTCCAAACTGTATCGTAAAAAAAAAAAAAAAAAAAACAGGTATAAAAAGTGGAAATTGATAACAATAGAAGTGGAGACACTCCAACTTCCCCTTTTTTAACAAAAAAGAACAAAGTCATGGGTAGGGCCAGACGGAATCTGCGGACGTTTTTTGCAATTTCTGCTGAGAATTTTGTTAAAAATCTGCAGATTTCTGCAGAATTATTTTGGGAGTCTCATAACTAAAACTTTAATGTGAAATATGTGTAATTTAAAAACTGAATAAATTCAGATTTACACATATTTACTCAAGTAAATTAACAGAATTAATGATGGGCTAAAAATCTGTGACCGAGGGATACCAAACAAGGGCAAAGAGGCGGAGCGTGAGCGAAGCTACAGATGCCTGTTAGCATTTTGCTTAGATAGGCTTTTCTATGGGAGAAACGCTTAAAGCCTGGTTCATACTTCTGCGTCATGTGATCGCTGTAACCCACGGCATATGCCTTGTGCGTAGCTGTGCATTTATACTTCTGCGTGCGGTTTCTGTTTTTTCTGCAATACACTTCCGAAACGCTAGCTGGCAGTAGGTGTTTATGTTTCTCTGTGTCGAGTTCTTCGCTGGTGTTCTGTTTTTTCTGAACACTTCCTTACTGTACAAGTGGCTCAAATTCACTCATTTTGAGGCAAGAACCGGCGGACGTGCAACAACTTTAATCATAAGGTAAACACAAAACAACAGTCTCCATCCGGAGCTCCTTCACAGGACTCCGCACTTGTAAACACTCGCTGCTTTGGGCGTGCGGCTCTCACCTCCGCCCACACTCGTCATCGCTACCAAGCCGACCAATCACAGAGCTTGCGATACGCGTTACATTTTTTGAGAGGTGCGTGTCAACTTCACCTACATTTAAGGCGAGGTGCTATGCGTCCACGTGTAGGCTGCGCCGTAGCATGCTTGACGCAGAAGTATAAATCAGCCTTAATACTTTATTACCTGCGACTTGTTTGTGTTCTGAAAAACACTGTTGTAATACAATGAGCCACTAAACATTGTTCTTATGACGTTTTTTTATAGGAGGAAAACACAAATTACATCCAAATACTTCAGATATAGACTGTGTTAATAAGTGCAAGGCTATTTATGAAATCCAGGCATAACACTGTATGACAACGTTTCAGACAACTGTTCTAGAGGCTACAGCAAATCAATCTTTCAGATTCTGGAGTGCATTACAGGTTTGAAGAAAAATATAAATGATAAATGATATTAAATAAAACAAATACATTTATTGAGATGGTATATAAGTATATAATTTCACTCACCTGGGAAATGGAGGCCACGTAAATGATTTGTGAGCACAATTAAGTGCACACAGCATGCCATATCATCTGATAATTGTAAGAAATAATTCCAAAAGGCAACTAACTCTGTAAAGCCACATAAAACAAAACACAAATACGAGGTATATGCCAAGCTCAGCGGCTAATCAGCCAGAATCAGTTGAGGTGAAGTGACAGTGACCAGCGAGACCTAGCTATCACTCAAGTGGCCAGGCCCTAATTATGCACTTAATATAACCTAATACAATGGAAACAGATGACTTTCATTCACCCCCCTCACAGTTGTCATAAAGGGTAATATTAGCTATATGAACCAAAATCTTTATTTGTACCAGAGTGTAAACACCTTTTTCCTGCTGTAAAGTTGGCTATTTTAGCGGAATTTCAATGAATTGCAGTTTTAGTTACTTCCATGTTTGCTTCATGAGGGAGAGGAGGTTGCCTCTTGGTCATCACTTAAAGTACTGTCAGTGACTTTCCAAATGTTCTACAATTTTCAGAGGGCTCTTGTTGTGAAATAAATGTGAATTTAAATTCCTGAAGAAATGTATAAACTTTTGATAGGTCACAAACACTCATTACAAACTAATGACTTTAAGTCCTACCGGACTTTTATTTTGGATTTTTTTGTAAAATTGGATAGTTGGAACATATTTTGTTAGGAAATATCAAATACAATAGGAAAAGAAGAGTGATAGATAGTGATAAAGCGATAATGATACTGACAGCGGGAGATTGTGGCAGACAAGGTGTGGGTAATTCACGTAAGTACAATACAATGTCTAAATTTTCACATGTACCATCATTTTGAAGTGGATTACAATACATGACGGAAATTGTTTTGTTGTATATAAACCAATACTTGTATTTCTAACTTGCAGTTTATAAATGTTTCAAAAATTTGAAGAATACTTTTTAAAAAATTCTTATCACATATTCTTTAGCACATTCAAGTGAAAAGGTAAATGTAAAATTACTCATACAGTAGTAACATACTGATAAAGATGAAAATTCATTCAAAGTTCAAAAATAAAAGTAGTTAATTTCTGTAATGCTATCTGCCGTTAATATTTTTAGGTCGTTGTGTTATGATTGAAATGTACTGTATGTTCTCTAAATGAGAATTGTTGTCAGCGGTTTGTTAAACAAGCTTATTTTGCACAGTATATGACTGGTGTGTTGGTCTTAGTGAGTTTTGGCGATGAGCTGAACTGTTCAGTCTAGAGTCATGTTGTTAATGCACACAGGGAAAATGTGGTTTTAGTACTGCACAATGCTTGTTAGCAGTTGAAAAAAAATCTTGAATACATAAAACAATATGTGGTATCAACACAATTTAGCGGCATGCAGCATATTTTTTTTCTACACACTAAAAAGTTCAGATTCCATTAGCAATATGAGAGCTTCAGTGCAGCCTACATTTTGAATCCATTTAAGGGATTGGATAAATATGCAGAAAGTAAGAGGTAAATAACAAGGAGATAACAAAAGCCTCAACAATGCGTCAGATGGGATAAGGTTTCTGAAAAGCCTAATGCTATGTTAGTTACAGCATGCAGTAGCAAAACTGGGCAGTTTTTGCAGTGTGATAAGTGAAGGTCAGCTGGGCATCAAGGACAGATCTCAGAATTTCTATCCACTAGGAGCCCGTGTGACCTTCAGCAGAGACTAAAAGTAGACGGAGTGGGAGAGTTGTTAACTTGGAGGAACAGGACAGGAGCTCTGACATTTTAGGAAGGTAACCTTTCTCTGGTGCAGACAGAGAGTCTGAAGAGAAAAGAAATGTAAACTTTGCATAGCTGGTGATATTTTATTGATTTTTGTATACTATATATAAACATTTGTATTATTTTAAAATTTTTAACTTATGTTTTTATGCTTTGTTTAAATTTTAAATAGACAGTTCACCAAAATATGTCATCTTCAAGAGGTAGGTCTTTTTTTCTTCAGTAAAACACTAAAGAAACTTTTAGCTGAAATCTTGATTTTCTAACATTCTTATTTAGTTAACTTTAATTACAATACCCTAAAATGCGTCAAACACACACTCTAATTAATATTTGACTAATAAAAATACTACGATATAACATGATAAACAAAGTAAAAACAATAATTAAAAAAACATCAAACACTATAAATGATAAGTTATCTATACAATTTTAGAGCATGAGGAATAAAGCAGAGTTCATGACTTTTAGTTTTACACCTGGGTGTAGCAAATGTCTTGTGTCGCCGAAAAAGGTAGGATGATACTGGGGCCTTAGGCAGAAAACAATGCAGTGGTTATAAAACTGTCATTGAGTATTTTAGTTAGAGTATGTTTGGTGGCTTCCTCACGCCTTTCGCTCAGTGTTGAAAAAGTTGAAGTTGGAATACCTATTCTCTGACAGTATCGCTTTTGGATCCTCTCTAACTCCTCAGAGAGACCTTTGGGTAGTCCGCCACAGACTGGACTGGCATACTCAAGAACTGGCCGTATAAAGGTGACGTACATTTGCATTAGAACATCACCAGGCAGACCTGCTTTTTTGCCTTCGCAAAGATAGTATATTCTGTGACGCACCTTTAAAATCATGTACTTGTGGGCATCCCATGATAGATCAGAGGAAATTTGCACACCCACAATTTATTATGATTAATTCACAATCTCAGCAAAGTTTGTGAAGTGTGAGCTTCCTAATACAAATAAACATGCAAAGATGAAACTCACATGAGCTGACAGTTCACTTACACAGTGTCCACATACACAACCTGTCTGTCAGGAAGACTTTTGATATACTGTACAGTACATCATTATGCTAAATATATGAACATTGATTAAAAACTGAATAAAATAAATGACAAAATAAATAATTAAACCCACCTATTGGATGGCCTAAGTAAATATACAACAAATTTGGATTAGTAAACTGTACTTTTAGTTTAAACTTGCTTAGTGTTTTTTGTATTTATTATTAAGTGTTATTTAATTTCTGCTTAGCATAATATTTAACATGCTTTATTCCTTAATAAAACATCTGAAATGTTGTTTTATTTAATGAATAAAAGTGTGTTTTTAATTAATAATACCAACAATGTCTGATGAGAAAATAACTTCCTTATTCTTCTGCACAACTTGACACAAAAACAAAGAGTGACTGAAATGCAGTAAATATTGCATCTAATACCACACCATAACGAATGAATATCTACAACAGTTTAAATGAGTTCAGCAGCTGCTAAAATGCTGCTGTTCACAGCCTGCACTGATTGGAGTTAATGATGATAACAGTAATACTAAGCTAATAGCGCATATCTGATATTACACTACCGATGGAGCAGCTACACAGTATTTAGTCTGCAGGAAGCTCACAGACACTTCAGCAGTTGGTGAAGTGTGTGGTGGTTTGTCCTAGCAGCAGGCCTGTTTAGGCTTTTCAGGGCAGACTGCGGAGGTTGGTGAAGGCCACAGAGGATACAGGGACCATCGCGCCTGCTTGTCTCCATCTGTAGCTGAAGCTGGTAATTATAGTTGGGATAGGCGCCCGCAGCTTGATGCCATCTGCCAGCGGGACGGCAGAGCCAGGCTGAAGCGGGCACAAAGGCCCAGTGAAGTTCCCTTAGCTGCGGCCGACAGGAGGACCAACACCTGCCAGCGAGCCGCTGGGTCTAAGCTGCTCGGATGGGGCACACGACGGAGGAAAGTGAGTTCTGGTCAAAGATGGTGTAAGCAGCGGGTCAAGATCCATGACTGACATGCAGCTTTTGCATAATCATAAAGCAAAACTTTATGAAATTAGACTGCTGACTTTACAGGATGTACCTGCTTTGAAAAACTCAGTCAGTCATACCATCTTGTGGCTGAATGCATGTAGTGCAACTAAACAACAGCACAAGAATGACTTAAAAGCTAGCATACCGAACACATGCTCACAACTCTAATTTAACATGGAAGTGAGCATAGTGACGGGAAGACAGCTGTGCTCCTGTCTCTCTCTTTCATACATGTTGGCACGGCACAGGGCTCTGCAGTCTGCTCTTGCGTGGCCATGCCCTACCCCTGCTCTTGCCCATCCTGCGTGTCACCAGAGCTCATGTGTGAACCGCTGGTGAGCGTGGACACAGATGGTGCGGGGGGAGCAGCGCATGAATATATGATGCTGGAGGGCGAAGTGTGGCGGGTCGAGGCAGATGCCCACTGGCCCCGTGAGAGCCCCTCTGCCCGGTCAGCCACAGCCTTTCGGCTTCCCACCAGATGCTGCAGCAGAACCCCAGTGAAACCTCTCACACTCTCCAAAAGATGGACGTCAATGTGTTTGATGGAGTATTTAAGATGGGAGGAAAACTGTGGAACTACTTCTGAGACTTCACAGAGATTCAGAAGTGGAAAGACACTTCGAAATGTCTTATTTAATGGCCCATTTACATCAAGGACTAACTACTAAAAAAGTTCTAATAATTATCTGAGCAGAATAGTGGCATCCTCGCCACAGTTCTAACATGATATAGGTAATCCCAATATACTGTAAGAATAACTTTTTGTGACTTATTGTGACTTTTGCATAAGCCTACTATTGTTATAATATCCTTAAAATAATAAATCTATCCATACTGCTTTTTATATAGTTGAGCAAAAATCATTAAAAAGTAATCATTGCAATTAGATAACAAAACAAAGCAGTCTTATATTACTACAAAATACAGATTTTACTAAACTACATTACAAAAATAATATATATATATATATATATATATATATATATATATATATATATATATGAAACAGAACTGTATGTTAATATTTGTAATCATGCTCCAATTGTATTAATATTTTAATAAATTTCTTTTTAACTTTATGTTGTGCTTTTAAAAATGCTATGCCTATTAGACTATAATAAATTCACATTTTAGACTAACTGTGAGAACAAATTGTTGCTCAAAGGCAGAACGCTCAAGTAGTGTTTGTAGTAAATGCAACCAGTAATACTTGACTTTACCCTGAATAGTTACTATGTGGCTACCTTAACAATAATTAGTAGCAGTACCAAATCTCTTTTCGTAACTGGTGACAACATGCAGCTCTGCTCTCCTTCAGGTTCAGTCCTTCGTGGCTAAAGTAGCGGCTCCCTCTGTTGGTGAAAATAAATAAATTATTGGTCTTAAAAACAGTTCAAAATGTGTCGAATATATTGGTTGGGCTTTTTGAAGTATATGCACATCTAGTGTATTTTAGTCAATGATAAACTTTTGGTGAAAGCTTAATGTGACTATTTTCAGATTCATAAGGTTCCTTTTACAGCATTGATGTTGTAATGTCATTAAAAAAACAGTAGCAGCAGGCTAGCGCAGAAACTTCATTAAAATACGGGGGTATAAAACACATATTTGTCATAGTCGTAGGAACATTGAATTTAATGCCGTACTTCTTGTCCGGTCTGAGACTCATTTCACCGGAAGTCCTGGGGCTGGCTGTTTGTGCAGTCACCGCAACAAAACCAACTTCCGCGTTAAACAAACAGTATTTCGGTGTTTGAAGAATGTCAAATGACGCAAAACACCTCAATTTTAGCAAAGAAAATAAATTGTATTATTACCCGCAGTATCCAGAATTTACAGGAAACGGTAATTATATTCAGAAACTGATGTAAATCGTCGAGAACTGCAATAATCACCGGCGCTGCAATATGCAAATGATGAAAATCAGCATTTCAGATATTCGTCAATCTTACCTTAATACATTTTAAAAATATGTTTCGAATTTTTAAGGTGCTAAATAGTGGCATAGGACATGATCACAATGATTTATTTTTTGTGCTAACAGTAGGCCTCACATAGCTAATATTGCTAGAAGCACATCAATCATTTTTGTGACACGTAACAATATGAATATTTTTTACATTACTATGACGGTTGGGTTTTGGGTTGGGGTAGTGGTAATAAAATACAATAAATGGGAAATGTAATAAATAATATAAATAATTATTGTTACTTCTGGCAGCAAACGTATCTGATCTAGCAACAACCGTTAGAGAATGGAAAAAATGTAAACAGCCTAGAAAAGCTAGTTTCACCTAAAACATATTGGCATTTTAACAGAAATTTCTTTTTGGTTTATACAGCATTGTACACACAGAAATCAAATGCTTTTCTAAAATAATCACAGAATTAAATCAATTACCATTTTGGTGCAGCCAATATTTCCTGCTGAAAAAAGTGCTTAAACCAGCCTAGGTTGGCTGTGTTTTTTTAAATAGTAAAAAGATAGATTGCCATTTTGCTTCAAACTAATTATTTTGAATGCTCTTCTCGAGTGGCAACATAATTACATTTTCACAACTTTTAACAAAAATTTACCCAGAAGGGAACATTTACTCCATTTGTATGTAATGGGTTGTTGCTAAAACAGATACATTTGCAGCCGGAAGTAAAAAAATATATATATATTTATGTTTTTTTCTTAAATTTCCCATTTATTGTATTTTATTATCGTCTACCCCCACCCCAACCATCACAGTAACCTAAAAACAGTAGTTGTACAGATTATTATTTATGTTATCTATTAAATTACCCAATAAATGGTACCTTTTAACGCCTAACCCCCACCCCAACCCTAAACCCAACAGTCACAGTACTGTAAAATATGAATTATTGTTATAGAGTGTCATGAAAAAAATCCTCTATATTAATGTGCATATCACACTTCCGGTCGGCCGCATATCCAATCTAGACTTTACCTATGTAGTGGTATATTATATAAACATACATTTTCAAACTATGGCAACAAAAATGCACAGCTGTATATCTTCCTGCCTAAATATACATTTTCCATTTTTTATACAGTGAAGCTTGTTGTTATGCAGAAGAAATATCCAACCAAGCACATTGCAACATAATAATATATTTAAAAGTGAAAAATGCGGATACACATATACAATAAGCTACAAAAAGTGGTTTAATACTTAAAAAAAAACAGTTACAAAAACACGAATGAAAACAAAAGGCATATTTAACTGAACAAACAAGAACAAAAACTAGGTGTTCCCTAGTCATCAACCAATTATTAATGTGTTAGATGCATGGGCTTCATCGTCACATTTGGCAAAATTTTCCCTAAAGTAATACTCCTCCCCCAAAATAAATTAATTAAATAAATACAACTCCATGAGTGACCTGAAAAGTAAGAAGTTAAGCCTCGCTGGCCTGATTACTCTGACCTAAATTGGCAGGCACATGGTAATGCAGGTTGGATCTTGATCTTCAACAGGTTGTGAATAAGACCCTCATTGGCTGGAAATACAAACAAAAGCCAACATATGCGTAACATCAACAAAATTCTTCTTCAGATGACACCTTTCACGTTGCGCATACAACATTAGCATACAATGATACATTTGTGATAGCTTAGTGTTAAACTGATTGCTGTGTGTCAGGTTGTTTACCATGATAATCATTCTTTCAGCAACACCGAAGCCTACAAGCTTTGAGAAGGCATCAGGTGACACATCTGCTACGTCTGGTATTTGAGTAGATTTAAATGGAAGAACTGTCCTAGGTGAGAGCATATAGGAAGCATATAAAAGCTAGTGGCAGACTGAGGTGCAGAAAGACAAACAACCTCAGCCTCCAGCATGCATATGCAATTACATGAAGGAAATGGCTAAAATATTGAGGTTATGTGACTATGCTACAAGAAAAGTGTAAAAGCACTACTAATAAATGTATTCCTCTCAAACATGTACTGTAGTCAATAGAATGTCTTTTGTTTTAACCCAGGATAAACAACATTGAAAATAGCTTAACACATAAAGTGAAGAAACACTCAAGATGAGAAAAGTTACAAGACAGTTGTACAGTATGTCATAAAGTAACTGAAGTGTTTGTTTGTCTGTTTAACTCCAGTGACTCATCCAATCAGCTCCTCCGCAACACTTTTCAAGGTAAGTCAACACTTTTAGAAGTGCAGTCTCCTGAACAGATGAGCCGGGTTTTTCACCAGTGCCCCTGTATAAAGTGTGCTCAGGAGAAGCAGGTGAGACGGGATCACAGCTGATCCACTTTCAGACAAGCTGAGCTTAACATCCTGAAGCTGGGATGGAGCTCTAGGTTGGAAGGGGGTCGTCGTCTCCTCGTTTACACTTGCATTTGCAGCACAGCACGAACGGAGTGGCCAGCAAGAGGAAAGGGGAGGCCACTAACAACAGCAGACCGAAGCCAGCAAAGATACCCACAACCTAAGCCACAGAGATCACAATGATTAATAAAAGAAAAATAAAACACACAAGGAAAATAATGTGTACTAATCCTCAAAACCAACTAGAGCAATTGTAAATCAGTGCAGATAATGGTCTGTGATGCACAAACGAGATGAAATTCTGCCACAAGGGGGCAGTAATGGCTCGGTGATTGTATCATGGTTTATCCTGCAGGCTCAACTGGCACTGTTTTAGTTTTTTTATTGAAAAAAAAATTTCTAAATGAAATGAGAAATCAACAAGCAAACATAGTGCCTTTAAGAGAAATAATACTGAAATAAATTGTGTCCTAAACCCTGTAGAATATGTCCTGTTTATGTGCATTATTTTTTATAGGGGAAAAATAACATGATTTACAAAAGACAGATATAGAGGCATTTATTATGAGAAAAAAAAAAATCTGTTTGCACTTTATTTTGATGGTGCGTTTGTTGAATTTAAGTTACATTGCAACTAATTCTCATTAGATTATAAGTAGACTGTTAGGTTGGGGTTAGGTTTAGTGTAAGTTGACATGTACTTGCAAAGTTTCTTATAGTCAGTTAAATGTCTGTTAAAGGAGCCGTATCAACAGATGTTAAGCAGACAGTCTACTAATACTCAAATGGACCATCAAAAATCAAGTAAGGCATATATTCCCACTTTTCAGTGACTTTCAATGCCTTTTTACATTTTAAATCAAGCACTGTTATAAATGTACACCCCCAGCATGTGTAGCACCATGAAACTTCTTACTGTACTTAACATTTCACTTACATTTCAAAACTTTACACTTTACATAAAAAATGTGTGTAACGATGGCGTTTTGAATATGTAATAAAATTTTTTGTTTTTAAACAGTCATGTTCAAAGAAATGTAATAAAAATTTCTTAAATTCAATACTAATAATATTATAATTTTTTAAATTTGGATAAAATTTGCGTTATTTGCCAGAGTTCTTGTAGAGGACTCAAATTTAATATTTGTAAATTAAGAATTTCTTGTTTTTCATTTTGTTTTTGACAACGACACAGTACAATTGTTGAAATAACACCATTCATTCATTTTCCTTCTGCTTAGTCCCTTTATTCATCGGGGGTCGCCACAGTGGAATGAACCACCAACTTATCCAGCATATGTTTTACACAGCGGATGCCCTTCCAGCTGCAACCCCAATACTGGAAAACACCCATACACACACATACACTACGGCCAATTTTATTCAATTCACCTATGCCTCATGTCTTTGGACTGTGGGGGAAACCGGAGCACCCGGAGGAAACACCACACAGAAATGCCAACTGGCCCAGCAGGGGCTCAAACCAATGACCTTCTTGCCCTTCTTCTTGCCAGGACCTACAGTATGTTTCATTTTAAGGACTTTCCAGGCCTTGAATCCATATGTCTGAAATTCAAGTACTTTCAAGAAGTGTGAGAGTACTATCTTTTAAAAATCTTGATAACATTTCTCATAAATATCATGTCATTTGTTGTGATTAGAAACCATGGCTATTCCACCAATTTTCTTCTTAGCTCATTTGAAGATTAAACATTAGTGTTGTGTTGGTCCATTTGAGTAATAGTAGACTATTAGTATGAGTATTTAACTGACTCTAAGAAATTTTGCAAGTACATGTCAACTTACACTAAACCTAACCTCAACCCCAACCTAACAGTCTACTTATAATCTGAAGAGTATTAGTTGCAATGTAACTTAAATTCAACAAACAGACCATCAAAATAAAGTGTGACCAAAAAATGCTGTAAATGCTCATAATTTTGTACATTTCACTCAAACAAATAACTGAACTGTAAGTCAAGAGTAACAGAATTCTTAAATGACTTCTTATACATCCATTTACAGTACATCTGTTCATATCTTGGTTTCTTCTTATATATATTCACTCACAAATGCAATTAAGTATCTGTAATATCCTGCCCAGTAAAGCAAACCATTAGCAAGTGCAACAAAGCCACTTTTCTACTTTCTACTACAACAAAATACACCCTACACTGATGCTTTTATAAACAAGGGTTATTTCAGGTGAACTGAGTGGGTCATGCTTTCTTTAGCACTTCAGACCTACAGTTTAAAGGCATATGATCATGTGACAAATACCTGTGTCCGATGCCAGATGACGGAGGCTCTGGAATGACCCAGTTTGTTTCGACACGGTCCTTTATCATAGTGGATCAGTAAGAAGTCATCCTGAGGAGGGAGACATCTTAGCATAAATAATGATGAATATGAGGAACATGAAAAAAGCAGCCCTTAAATATTCCCCAAATACAGTTGTGCTTCTTTAAACCAACATAATATGAGAGTAAAATTTCTAATAAGTTAAATCATGATTGCGTTTTGTCATGTTTTACATTTAAAAAATAATAGTTAACCTGAAACGCATTAAACATCTGTAGACCATTTTTACATTTCAGGTCTGTTTTACTCCACCTTATCAGCAACTTCTCACAAGTGATAAATATTACTGTTATTTACCCCTTTGCTCTATTTTTTTTTTTAAATCGAGATATTTATTTAAACTTTAAATTAACACATGAACCACCCAAATAAAGACACGGTGCAAAATAAATAAATTTGTGTAAATAATAAATTCTTTGTGTTAACAATATTGGAATAACTGGCATTTTATTAAATTATATTACATTAAAAACTTATGATTACTCAAATCCTCCCACTTTTATGAAACCTAGATATTTATTTCTAACAGAACAACATCAAAACAACAATTACTTTTTTTATTTGCACAAGCTTTAAAAAAGAAACACAATTCAGATTTTTTATTATGATGTATTAAAAAGTGTCATTTTGGGGGCGTGTACACAGTTTGCTGTTTTAGGGGCGTGTTGCTTCACATAAAAATTAGTTTAGACTTCCCGCCCAACTTAACAAAGGGGCGGAGCCAAGAGCTCCCCGCTTTGTGTATTGCAATAGACAGGCAGACAGAGAGAAGCAACATGAGTGAGAGGACCAGCATTCAGCAGTACATGTACGACTCAGACACAGACCAAGCAGAGAGTACAAAATCATTTGTGTCTTTGTATACTTTTACAGCTAACTCTGTGCTAGTTTAAAGCTCCGAGCTTGTAGCCTACACCGAGACTAATAATAAAGCACACTGAATTAACTTGACTGAAGGGCATCACACCGGATGCACCGCGACACGGCGCCCATATGACAGTTGAAGGTATCGGACACTTGCGGCACCGGTGTGTGTCACCTGATAGAAACTTATGTTTAGAATTCAGAAATGCATGCCGCTGCATGGCGCGACGCTGCTTGTTGCCAAGCGGCGCTTCTGGTGTACGACCTGCTTGAGGCTATAACTAAAGGGCGTCATAGTCATACACCGCATGCGTCGCTCAGAGCCATGACATGACACACCAGACGCGCACATTTGCATGTTATTTTAAAATAAAACTATTTAGATAATGCTTTGTGGCACGACAGAAATATGAACAGTGTCCTGAGCAGGGCCAGAGTGTCCATAGAGGCGACCTAGGCGGCAGAATAGTGAGCAAACCCCCCGGTCCTCACTTTCATCCGCGACAACGCAAAATGCATGGCGCTGCGCGTCGTTATTTCCAATGGAGGGACGAGCATGTGAGGCAACGCGCTCGCACTTTTCAGCTGCACCTAGTTAAGATGACAGGGAGCTTCTGTGACCGCGGGAAATGCAAACCGCTGAAGTTTAAGGACGACACAATGAAAAGTACACATGTATGCAAACCCACCAAAACTCACAAACACTGGCGCGGAGGAGAGCAATAATGTGGCTTACATCCAAAAATAAGAGCAAGGGAGTTTCTTTGGTGATGTCGCTTTGACTCACACGCTGAAAATGGCGGACATGAAACAACATACTGAGGATATGGTAATGCGCACCTGTCAATCAATATTGGTGGGCGAGGGGAACCGCACTCCTACGTCAAGTTGCAGTCGATCTTAAAACCGCTCCAATTGGTCCACCGTTTTTATGTTGTTAAATTGAAAAAAAGGACTGGGTGTGTTTATATCACCCCAATATGCCAGTCTATACACTACACCTACACATGTCTGTCCAAACAGCTTGAAAAGTAGATTTTTCACCATAGGTGCCCTTTAACGGTTCTTCAATAGTTCATGTTGCGTGTGGAAAAGTCTGCTCACACGTTTGTGCTGGCAAATAATCAATAGACCATTTTATTTTACTTTAATAGTAACAGTCTGCATTAAGGCTGCAAAACTGTGTAGAATTTGTGCCTTTTATGGTATTGCACATTTTCTGATGCTTCAAACACACATCTGAATCAGTTCATTTTTGTTCCTGTAAATATGATTTAGCTACAACCACCACAACAAAAAAAAAATGGAAATGTACAGATACAAAATATCTGTACAAATGATCTGATCTGAATAATGATTTTCAATAATAAGGAAATTTATGTACTATGTTAATAAATGAGTTAAATTTATGTACAATAACATATAAAATATAGTATTTGTGACAATTTGCTTTATTCTGTAGATCTAAGTTATGAATTAATACAGTTTCATGATACTACTTGGTATCGTGATACTTCAGCTGGTATAGTATCGTGGCCTAAATTTACAGTATTGTGACAACCCTAGTGCACACACACACACACACACCTCTTGGCTGAGTCTTGTTATACTGAATTGTGAACATTACGACGTGTTTTCCTTTGCCTTGCTTTGCAGTGTTTATTTGAGTCTTTAATTTGCCTTTTGACCATCTGTCTGACTGACCACGTCTCTGGTTGACTGTGTACAGCTGTTTGCCCTGTGTTGACCATTGCTTGCCTGACCATCTCTGTTTAATAAACCTGCGTTTGGATTCACACTTCCTCTCTCTGCATCCCACTTCACATTACACCTACCTATTTTTTAAACACAATATTGATATAGATAACTTAATAGTTAATTATACAAAAAAATGAAAACCTAAATGTTTTCCATACATAAAGTAAAAAAAACAACTAAAACTTCAATTATAATTTGTTATACATTTAAAAATAAATAAATAAATAATGAATGATTTTTATTTTGAGGGTTCTCTTTGCCATACTAAAACAGGATTTTATGCATAGGTTCTTTGTTATTAATGTGTTAGGAGAGTTAAAAACATTATTTGTGCTCAATACTAACGTCCAGTGACTCCAGGCAGTACCAGCAGAAGGCATGCTTGCAGTTCTTGCACATCATTTGAGCACAGCCTTCATCCCTCTCAATGTACACTTTACATTTAGGACAGCGTTTGATCGGAGCCTCGTCCTCCTGACTCTTTAGGTTAGAGCTGCTGAAGCAGAGACATGAACAGGGAACAAAAGGAACAGGTCATTTGGATTTCTTTGTTAACAAAGTATCAGTTTCTTGTTAATACACAAATAATAACACATCCCTTCACACAATAAAGTCTGAGGTCAGTAAGACGTTTTTTTTTAAAAGGTTTGTATACTATTCAATGCTGCATTTATTTGATAAAAATGCATTAAAAACAGCAATATTATAAAGGATCAATACAATTTAAGATAACTTTATTTTATTAAATTATAATTATATAAATTTAAATGCAAGTTATTTCTGTGGTGGCAAAACTCCATACAATATTCTGATTTGGTGCTCAATAAATATTTATTTTAAAACCAATGTTAAAAATCATGGTGCTGCTTAATATTTACTATTAGTAATAGTACTACATAAAAATATATATCATTTTTTTTGCATTTAATAAATAAATAGATCAACATAGTAGATTAGCACAATCAAAACAAGAACACTGTGTAACATTATTAATGTCATTACTGCCATTTTTGAATTAATTTGTCCTCATCTTAAATTATTATATTTATTGTTATTTACTATATATTCTGGCTTAAATCAAACAGACTACAAACAGAAACCTAACATTGTAAGATTAATACTTTGTAGAAGTGTATCAGTCAGTTGGTATTGGCTGAGAAGCAATAATCTGTATCGGTGAAAAAAAAACGTATCATGTTAAACTTGTTAAAAAGTTACTTGTTACTAGTGAAAAACACATTCTTCCAATCAAATGTAAATAGTTATTAATATTTTTGCATACTGGGGTACACTTACAGAAATAGTATTCCTGCAGTTAATACTGTATTATTTGCTGCAGTTTAAAAGTACATTAGTGGCAGTACCTGTTTTCCCCAGGCAGGAAAGTGGTAATTGGCAGAATCTCCTGACAGGCCTGGCCAGTGTGACAGTCAGCCCTGCAGGCAGAGCAGAAGCGCAGACTGCACTCAGGGCACTGCACCGGCTGAGGCAGCTGCACCTCTGCTTCATTCAGCTGGCACACTGCTTGGCATGAGGACGACGGGCACCAGGTCCGACATGGATCCAGAAGCACCTCTGCAAAGAATAACAAACAACCTGCTTAAAATGATGACCTGTTTGGTCTGATCCGCAGATCACTGGGGTATTTACGTTCCAGCATGACATGAATAATCCCATTTCAAATTAAACTTTATATGGAGGTAAAATGGGTTAAAGAATGAACAAACCCTTTATTTTCTGAAATACAAGTAATGCCATATAAAAGGCAATTCACCTCAATGAACACATTTATATGTGCGGAATAAGAGCGACATTGTAAAGTGTATTTCCTAAACACTGCTAATTTGTTCAGTTTAAATAAAACAGATTTTTTTATTCTGTTCTCTGTTCATAATACTGTTAGACTTTAAAGGATTTGTTTTTTAATCAGGGGAACTTAAAATAATTTTTTTTATGTTCAAAAATGTTTTTTAATTATGCATTTAGTGCTATAGGTAGCCTATTTTACATCATTTCTGGGTGAAATGATAAAATGTGACTTATCTGTGTTTTTTCTCTCTCACCAATGTAATTTGAGTACAGTGCAATTTATAATAAAGCATGATGTATTTGACAAAAAAATGGCACTCTTAATTTGAATGTTGTCGCCAAGCAACATTTATTAAAAACATGTTGCAAGCACGGCACATTCCAAATGTTTGGAGTTTATGAATTTAATCATTAAGGCTGTTGTTGAGATTTAGCAATTAAACTACAGAAATAGATTTACCAAAATTTTACGTTTTGAGTTTTAAAGGGCACCTATTTTACTTATTTTTCCAGATTTAAATTTACCTTTTTATGTTTCCAGAACATGTCTGTGAAGTTCCAGCTCAAAATATCCATCAGATTATTTATTATACCTTCTTGAACATGGCGATTTTCAAATTTGAGTACACTGCAGCTGCTTTTGTTGCCTGAGCCTTTAATGCAAATGAGTCCCTGAATATCTGTCCACCATTCCCACATGCACGTCATAGAGATCGCTCGCTATTGCTCTGACCCATGTCTCCATTTCCTGCTGCGTCTCATGTCAGATAAACAGCACGGTGACAGACAAGAATGAGAAATATTACAGTAAGATCTTGTGGTTATTTGATTTATTTGTTGTGGAGTTAATTAAAGCCTTTCTGAAACGATGAGTCACACACAATCCCATTACAAAGTTCACATTTAAATTTGCACTGTTTTTGCATGGCAAATGTGACAGGATACATGTTAATATACACTGCTGTATGGATATAAGTTATGTTATTATACAAATTAAACCTGATTTAAGTCCACAAACTGGAATTGAATTTCTGAATTCTTCATTACAAGCATGCACTGTTTTAGAAACGCTTTAAACTTGTGGTGCAGATGATCAAAGAGAGCTGAATAGATCTTTTAATCCCAGTTGCTTTGCGCAAGTCCTATCTCGTGGATCCGTTTATACATGTTACTATGGAGACATGTTAATATGTGGCTGTCAATCAATTCGGTGGGCGGAGAAAACCGCACTCCTACGTCACGTTGCGGTGGGCCTCAAAATGGGATGTATTCGGATTCTATTTTAACGTCAGGAAATAAAAAAAAAGGACTTATTGTCTTTATATCACCCCAATAAGATTGTGGACACACTATACCTACACTCGGTTCTGTCCAAACAGCTTACAAAAGTTGATTTATCATAGGTGCCCTTTAAAAAGCTAAATGCTGTTAATTTTATTTGCAACTGTTTTTTTAAAAGGGCACAGCAGAAAAGGTATTTTAAAAAAGAAAAACCTTTTAAGTTTAAGAGTCAAATAGATGATAAAAATGTGAGCGAAAAGCTACAGTATGCATATACAGTAGGAGAAAAACTTACCTCGCTCAAACTGGAGTCTCTTATAATGTTGCATGACCTCAGCAGCCACCATACACTCAATCTACAGCAGAGAAAAAGAAAAAAAATGAGCAAGACAATAGCAAATTACAGAGCAAGAAAGATAATCAAAACACTTTCAACTCTGAAAACACCACAATTATTTCTAGTCTTACTGATTTGAAGTGTGCTCACCTCATTTTCCAGCAAATGTCCTTGTTTTGGGCAGGCAGAGTCTGGACAGCTAATAGCCGTTTCGAGGCCCTCTTTAATGAGCAGTTCAACATATTGCTTCAAACACTGTAAGAGACAGATTCTTATTTTTTGTCTTTCAAAAAATAATGAGACAACTGCTGCCTGTGGTTATGCTTCCACCCACAAACGCTCTGTTCATTGTAGTCAAGCCAAACTCAAACCATCATAGCAATCAAGAGCTGCTTGTAAAACCGGCCAATTTGGCTCAAATCAAGACTTGAGAAACTGTATTACATGTATCTATCGAAAATCAGAACGGAAGATCTATCACAAACAAAAAAACAAAAAAGCATACGAGTACCAGCTTCTGTATGTATGGTTCATTAGCATTACAGCTGTACAGTACATATGTGAAGAGACTTTCATAAGATATGGTATACGCATAGCTGGAAAACACACAGGGATGGCCATTGAAGACACAGTCCTTACCAGGCTGCAAAATATGCACTGGCACTGGGAGATGGTGGTCATCTGTTCCAGCGGAAACTCTCCCAGGCACAGTTTACAGGACAGGAGAGGAGCCAGGTCCACGTCCCAACTAGGTTCGTAGCGAGAGCTGCTCATGATATGCAGATCTGGGACGCTAAAAGACAGACAGAATGCACGTCTGATAAATAGGCAAAAACAAACCAAGAAACAACACACCATATCACTTCTTATAAATAATAAAGTACAATATTTGAATTTAGTTATCAGTTCTAGTATCACTTATAATAATCCAAAACACTCTAGTTAATTTTAATTAATACAAATGATAAAACATTTAGATTTTGAACTGCATTTTCAGTTCTTATTTGAATTTTAGGAACTCTGTGATTTCCTTATTATGCTTAGTTATGCTTAGTTTTATTTATTGTTCCAGTTATAATCATTTTAGTTCTTAAACTTTTATTGTTGCCAAGGCTTTATTTCAATTACTGAAAACAATTAGACCTGACTTTTTCCTTCCCTGGTAATTTTTAACAATTGTATCTACCTTTATCT
The DNA here is from genome assembly GCA_903798205.1 of Danio tinwini. NCBI lineage: Eukaryota > Metazoa > Chordata > Actinopteri > Cypriniformes > Danionidae > Danio > Danio tinwini. The sequence continues at coordinate 12,350,147 of CAIGQZ010035027.1, forward strand.
TTTACAGATTAATTATAGTATTTTAGTTACTATATATTTTTTTGCTAATGGCTACAATTTTATGAATTTCAGCCTTATTTTAGGTACCTAATAATTTTTTGTTTAATTTAACAAACCACAATATACTGTACAGTATGATTATGAAAAAATACTGGTATTTTAGCAAAATTAGCTCCTTTCAACAGTGTTTTTAAATATAAATTGTGTCCTAGATGCTAGAAAAACAGAACTAAATACACAATTCTGATAAATAAAAAAAAAACTACATTTGGCCCTTACTTAAAGATGTGGTCCACTACGATATCATATTTTAAACTTTAGTTGATGTGTAATGTAGCTATGTGAACATAAACAACATCTCTGAATGTAATACACTCCAAGTTCAAAGCAAAGGGAGACATTGGCTTTACAGGTTTAGCTTAGCAAAGCCTACAGTGAAAGAGGTTTGGGGACTACAAAAAAAATACATCCAGGTTAGTGAGATCACAAAGCACTTCAGGTTACGCGCATTCACCACACTGCAAAAAATGCTTTTCCTACTTAGAAAATAAAATTCTTATATCAAAAACATTTTCTTGGCAAGCAAAACATGTTGTCTTGTTTTCAGACATAATATGCCAATATTAAGTTATTTTTTCCTTAGAACTAGCTAAACAATCTGCCAATGGGGTAAGCAAAATAATCTTATGTCAAAAGGAAAAACAAGATTATTTTGCTTACCCCATTGGCAGATTATTTAGCTAGTTTTAAGGAAAAACTGACTTAATATTGGCATATTATGTCTGAAAACAAAGTCAGTTTTTCTTTAAAACTAGCTAAATAATCTGGCAATGGGGTAAGCAAAATAATATTGTTTTTCCTTTAGACATAAGATTATTTTGCTTACCCCATTGATTATTTTGCTTGTTTTAAGGAAAAACTGAAAACAAGACAACATGTTATGCTTGTCTAGAAAATTCTTCTTGATTTAAGAATTTTTAGATATTTGGACTAGAAACAAGACAAAAAAAATCTAAATAAGAAAAGCATTTTTTGCACTGCATGCATATACACCCTGCACAGCAAAGGGGTGTGGCCAAAGGTGCTGTAATGTTATAGCAGATAAAGCTAAAATGCCATCCAAACGCTGCTATTTCCACAGAGCTTGATCTGTTTCTGTATTTGTGCTTCCAAAGGAAACGACACAAAGAGAGACGTGCTTACAATTTAATTTATGTTCCAGAGAATTTTACAAAATATACAGTATAGCTCCAGCATTTGACAAAGAACAACTTCAAGAATCTCTTAGAGTTCAGTGCTGGATTCAGCTAAAAACTTCGAAAAGAAGGAGCAGCTCCAACCATAATAGACGAAGCTGTGGATCGAGAGCCACAACCTGTAGGCCTACTTTTTATTATTTGTTAAAATTGATCAACTATATGCACAGTTTCTAGCGTTAATAGTATGTTGTAGCAAAGACATAAACAAGGATTTAAACAATGGGAAATACTGTTTGGCACAGTTAACAATATAGCTACAAATTCATATTTATCCGTCAAAGTAGTGTCTCTCTCTCTCTCTATGCAGCTGCTTTCCGTGCATTCTACATCTCAAATGACAAACTCAGAAAAGATATGCAAACATTTCATATAACATGCTGATTCTGAATATATATGAAAGACACTTGTCAGATTTCATTTTAGAGAGCAGGCATGAGGTTCAGCTGTGTCATTTTCTTTCTGATTCAGGCACAAACTGATACGGCTAACAGCTACTCTGACTGACAGTGTTTACACAGCACAAAAGCGCGTGCTTGTAGGGGCGTGATGTGGTGATGGGAGCCTATCCACGAAACACAGCACATTATGATAGCTGACCAAGAGCCTCTTAAGGGCAGGCTTTTTAGAGGAACTAGGAAATATGACAGTCGTTTTGAAGTTAGCCGAGTAGCTGTACTGTATATAATCAAAGTAAAATATATAAAAAAAATATAGTGTTTTTTTACAAATGAAGCATGAACACACATTGCTTTGCCTCTTATAGACAAAACCAAGCCTTAAAGATACACTCTGGACCACCCCTTTAAAAAAACAGACACTTCACCTTTAACTATGACTATGAATCCAAAGATTTGGGCTTGGCTATCATTAGCTATAAAATATTTGATCTGCCATTTGGAGTTTTTCTTCTGAGAGCTTCTGCTGTTTGCTGAGGGCTTATCCAATCAGTAAAAGTATGTCAATATACCCTCAGTACTGCTGCCAGGCAACTCAAAGAAAACTAATGATGGTCTCTACTGGAGAGCTCAACACAACAAACTCCCTCAGAGAGTACGAGAAACACAGCAGCCTGCTGAAAACAAACAAACCTCCACACAGGAAAACACACACTCCACAAAAACACACACTTATTGTATGTCAACTTCCAAACGCACCTTCACAACGTAACACAGCAAAACTTTGCCACCCAAAGTTACAAAAAAAGTAACAATCCATTACACCACAATACAAATCATCAAGAGGTGAGAAAAATAAATTGAGGGGCATTCAGATAATGTAGTTAGCCGACTTCCCCACAGTCGATATTAGTGTAGGTGGAGACAGATGGAGTTTCTTGTGCTTGTGCTTGCAGGATCTCATTGTGTTGGTAATAGGAATACTCGACAGCGTAAACAGCAAAGGGCTCTTAGCAAGCTGTGCATATCTCTCTCTGTTTGGGCCTCTCATCTCAGTCAGCACACCCACACAGCCATAACCAGATGCAGAAACCCTCAATCATATGTAAAGCCACATGTACACGGTGAGATTCTTCTGTTCTTGTTGATTGTCACACACCAGGCTGTTCGGGAAAAAAATGTCTTGGTCTTGAGATCTTGGTTATAAGTCAAAGAACACTGAACTGTTATTGCTATTCAACTATTGGTTGAAATGATTGACAAATAAAACTGGTATCAGCATTTAGATCAAAAAACAGTATTTATTTAAAGAAGCTATGTGGAATTCAGAATACTTGGTCATTAGTGACACAGCGTGTTCAATGACTATCATACAACTTTAAGGTATTAAGGCCACAATTAATTATTATCGCTTCCTAAATTGCAGCTTTGCTTATGCATTTGCAGGAAACCTAAGCCTGGGTTCTAAAAAATTTTTTTTAACAATAAGTTTGTTTACATGGACACCAATAATCTGATTTTAATACAATTAAGACAATTCTGTTTAAGAGTCTACCATGTAAACAGCGATTTTTGATTAATTGAATCAGACTAAGGTCCTAATCTAAATAAACAGAAATCGAATCAAGAAGTGGAGTATGTCGATTTTAGTCGCATTATTGAAGTGCAGTACAGACATGTAAACACCACAAATCAAACTATTACTGTCGTGTAGGACTTTCGCCACATGTTGGACAGGGCAGTCTATACACACACACATGGCTGTTTGACAATATTTCCTGCACCTACCGTAAAGGACCACTCACACCCCTGCATCACAAAATGCAGTTTTTTTCCCTATATGGTGTGCGGTATCAAATTCCATTAAAACAACACTATTCCAGCAGTTCATACTCGCATCAAATCTCATGTTTGACAAGCGGGGGACTTTAAAAAAATGCTTAAATGTCTAAGGATTCACAATATGTGAATGACATATATCAGTATGCACGATATACACCTTAGATTTGTGACATTCTTCAATTTATATGAAACACCACAAATGGACAAAATAAAATATTATCAGGTGTCTGAAATATATCATGGTTTTTACATTACAAAAGCAATTACTGTAATTTTGCAACTGATACAGAAAATACACACTTAAATACCTCAACCGAATAAATGGAAAAAAGCATTCTACTTCTACCATTGAATGAAGGAGATTTAAAAGCACCATTTAGAGTGAAACCCTTTGAAAAGGAACAAATTATCAAAAACAAATATGTCTACCACACACAGAGTTTTCCTAAATTGAAAGGGAAATCCCAGGCCTATAAACCTTCATTGTTCTTTCATGCAGACGAATAACCCCATTTGGAGCTTTTTCCTCCAAATAAAAAGGACAGGAAGGGAAATACCCTATATGTAGTTCTCACACAGCAGTTTGGCACAATGACCCTCTCATAGAGTCCAAGTAGCAGACAGAGAATTTCCAGCAGCCTGACACTGAAAATGAACTTCTTTATCCGATAATGGAGGTTAACAGTCTGAACTAGCTCTAAAGCACATTTTCTCATGAAATCAATTTTGTTAAAAAAAAAAATATATATAGAACCTGGGGGACCAGAAATGACAAGATAGCTTTCATCTGGGCATGTAGCGCAAGTATGAATAAAATTACATAACAAATGACATAAGATCTATTTTTAATCTATCTAGGTTAAATCCAATTTAAGCTGTTCTCTACTGTTGCTCCAACTCTCTATTGTGATTGTGGTAGAAATGGCTTGGCTTAGTCAAGACCATCGCTTGAATCATTCGGTAAATATTCTCACTTATAAATGAAGATAATCAGTATAAATTTAAGTATGAGTACTTCAAAAGCACAAGTATACTGACTCACAGACAGTACCTCTCTGTTATTGTCTTGCTATCTGCTTCTGCATCAAACTATTTTTCTCAGCAGTTTAAATAAGCCTGTGAGTGTTCAGAAAAGGCAGTTGCCTCTGGCAGGTCTTCAGATTTGTGTCAGCCACAATACTGAAATCCCTGAACAACCTAATTGCTTAATTGGATTACATACGAGGAGGGAGAATGTGAACACTAAAACAAGCATAAACGTGCTTGTCAGACCTAATGTTGGAATGAGAAAATTCATGTTAACTCAATAAATGTCTGATTCATGTTAACTCAATAAATAAGAGCTTTCACAGAAGCTGGACATGAAACTTCATTTTGGACACAAAAATAAAATATGCTGCTAATGTTCTCAATGTCCTGAGCCTGATCTTAAAAGTGCAGCTCCAGTGTTAAGTAGTTGAAAACCAACTAATTGAAAAGTCTGAATTAGGGTTGCACGATACTGGAAAAATTACACATTGCTATATATTTTTTTATTCTGTGATATCTATCTATCTATCTATCTATCTATCTATCTATCTATCTATCTATCTATTTATATATATACTGTTTCTAAAGCCAGGTGGCGCATTGGACCAGGGGCTCATCTCCTGTTTCTAAAATGCATCACAAACTGCTTGAGAAACTGTTTTACTATGATAATTGGTGATAAAATAAATTATGTCCAAAAAGATGTACTTGTGTTTACTAACTGTTTATTCAGTTAAACATGAATTTTTAACTGTCACCACTCCTTACTTCGTAGTTTTTAGGATTTATTTATCAGGATCATCAAAAACATTAGTTAGGATGTTTCTGTAATATCACCTTCCTTTCTGTAGTTAAGATAATGCACTTAGAAAATGTTTTCAGAGGTCGCCACAGTGGAATGAACCGTCAACTATTCCAGCATATATTTTACGCAGCGGATGCCCTTCCAGCTGCAACCCAGCACTGGGAAACACCCATACACACTCATTTACACACATTCATACACTACAGCCAATTTAGTCCATCCATTTCACCCATTAATACATGTCTTTGGATTGTGAGGGAAATCGGTGCACCTGGAGGAAACCCACACAAACATGGGGAGAACATGCAACGTCCACACAGAAATGCCAACTGGCCCATTTGGGACTCAAAGAGTGACCTTCTTGCTGTGAGGCGACCTAATCACTGAGCCACCATGCCACCCGGCACACCATTTTTCGGATCACAATGCCCGTAAGTAAATCTAAATAATGACAGTTTTTTGATTTTTGATTAACTATCCCTTCAATTAACGTTATAACTACAAACTGTGCCTTACTTTACCACCACAAAATAGTACGACCATGTTGGAAAACCTAATACTAAAGAGTCCTTCGGAGCAAACAGGAATGGACAGCAATGATGGAAAATTCAGCAAAAATCACTAAACAAGCGCATGTATCCTGATTTAGAACAGTGTGGTCTGAAATAATCTCAAGAGTGCTGCAGTGTGTGCAGGTCAGAGGGAGCGGAATGTGTTCCTGCCAAGCACAGGATGTGAGCTCTGCCCAAGGAAACAACAACACTTCCTGTTTTTGCCATACGCATGCCAGCATATGTATGACTACGCAGCACAGATCTATGCTCTGAAACCTGGTGGATCAATACAATGCTTTTCTAAAGAACAAGTAATAGCTAAAACAAAAAGTAATCTATTTAATTTATTTATCTCCAATAATGTAAGATCAGTATGAGAAATAGTTTTTTCCTTCAAATATTAAGATTCCTCGTTAATGCTTTACCTAATTAAAAGGACATTTAATACACAATAAAACTGCAGACACCAACAATTGCCTCACTTGGTTAATATTTTGGTTTATGCCACAGTGTAATTGAATCATTTAATGACAAGATTTGGGTAATGAGATCATGTGAGATAGAGGTCTAATCTCACAAACAAGGATTTGAGTGTTTAGTACCGACACGTCACACCACGCAGCTGAAAGCACTGGGAAAGCTGAAGAGATGAATCTCTAGAGGGCATGTTTCCATTTCAATGTAGACAACATGATCTAAAGAGGATTTAACAGATTACTTGAATGACTGGGATCAAAGGGATTTGTAGCAGTTCAAAATGAACACCCATCACACCGTTCAACAAATGTCTGAGGAAACTATAAACAAATGTTGAAGCAAAAGAAATATGTAGGAGAGTTTGTCTCCATTTACTCTGTTCTCATAAGTGTCTGCAAAGTTTGATATGCGTCGAAAAGGTTTTGAAAGTAGGTTGCTTTTTACTTTTTTGCTGAATTTGTAATCTCGCTTATGAAGTTGGCCTGTGGCTCCATTAGCTCAGAGATTAACCTACTTTGTTGGGATTCCTTCTATTGATCTGTTTAGTTCAGATCCAGTGCCATCCATTGTTCTTCTAAGATTGAAATACTAAAGTTAATATTGAAGCTAAGCAGATGTGTGCCTATCAGAAAGCCTATCTGAAATGTGACTTTGCAGTGAATCCATGATAAAATATCCAGACCAATTATGTAGAGGCTGTACCTGAACTTCCAAACCATACTCCATGAGAGGCAGGCCATGGATTCCCAATCTAGGGTTTGTGAAGGGGATTCATTAAAAGGGGTATCATGACATTTCTTCATGCAAAGATATTTATAGTGTTCTCATGCAAATCATAGACCATGTACTAAAAAATTATATACTTGCTTGAGTATTTCTTTGTTAAAAATCGTACTTTCAGATAGGGTTGGGCGATTTGGCCTAAAATCTAAATCTCGATTAACTGAACATTTTAACTTGATTACGATTAATGAATGATTATTTTATTTATTTATAATTTTTTTGCCCTTACCGTTCACTGGCAAGTTTTATACAGTAAATATGTTCATAAATTACAAGTGTGAAAAAAGGGTGCATTACTTGGTTTTAAAATAATTGAAGGAAACACACGCTATCTACCATCTATGGATTATTTATTGAACATCAACGTTGAACAACTTAAATTAAAACAAACATTGCCTACATAACTTGCACATTTGAAAACCAAATAAATAATTTTCAGTTTTTTTTTTTTT
>CAIGQZ010035027.1:12367742-12380575 GCA_903798205.1 Danio tinwini
AGATAGATAGATAGATAGATAGATAGATAGATAGATAGATAGATAGAGTCAGAAAGACAGACAGCAGAAAGACAGACAGAGACAGACAGACAGCTAGAAAGATAGCCAGACAGACAGAGAGATAGACAGGCTTTACTGTCAGGTGGTTTATTAAAAAAAAGGGCAATTTCACATTTAACAAACAATTCGTCAAACATTCTGAACAAACAATCAATTTGGAAAGCATATTCTACACATGAATCAACCATAGACTGCCAGGCATTATACAACAAACTATTAAACTCCCACAAACACTGAGAAAGGTCATGTTTTGACTTAGCCATATCCTGGGAAAGAAGGGCGCATGATTTCGTCAGTTTTCAGTATCCTTGGAGTCAGTAAACAACATAATGGTTCGCTAAAGGCACATTTTTAAGTTAAGTACAGTAGTTGTAACGTGAAATGTGTTCTTATACAGTAACTGACATTACAGCCATTGGTGGGAAAAGCCCTATAGGGAAACCTGTTGTTGTGTGGCCAGCATCATAAAATGACACGTATAATAACGTATATGGGAGTTTCCTTAGAGTATGTGAATAAATTCAGCCACTCAGCATGCTGAAATTACCCAAACGTGTACCCATAATAACATATCTACAGCATATTACGTCGGCTACATTTACTAATACAACACTTGCGTAACGATAACCAAAACAAATCACTGCTGCCACGTCGGATTTGTTTGTGAAGTAACGTCACAAAATCTATGACGCTCTATTAATTTCTTACCTTAGGATGAATGTATGTATCAGTCCGTTACTGGAATAACATCAGCTCCACGCACAACTGAGCGCAATGTCCTTCTGTACGTCCGCATTTGCAGCAGATAAATCGTGAAATCATAACGCACAGAATCACATCACATAAAGAGGTGAATATGTTACAAAAGCGGTTTATGCTCTAATTAACATCAGCTGGTCGGACTGGTCTCTCGGACTGTTTGGAGAGGCGCCATTTGACTGCGTTTGGAGACGCGCGCGGTTGCTGCTGAGACGCGACCGATCTACCGTTATTATTACTGGGAGATCAGATTCAGTGCTCACCGTCGCCCCCTGCTGACCACACGACAACACTGCTGTGAGTACATGGAAGACACACTTCGACCCATGGGCAGACCAGTGTACAGCGTCACCTGCTGGTGTGCAAAGACTCTGAAAGAAAGCATATGGAAAAGATGTCCTAATTTGACCTGTGCATTACAACACAAAAATTAATAGTGCTATAAAGGTGAAGTTATAGTCCATAAAAAGATAAACTACAATTGAAATAATGTTAATTACATTGATAGAATCAATCAGAAGTTAATTATAACAAAAGTTAATTAATTAGTAAATAAGTACAATTAAATTAATTTGTAAACTACAATTGATTAGTAAATAAGTAAGCGAATGGATAAATTTATGCTTTGTTCATTCATTGTATGGTGCTGGCAAAGAAAATGAACTTTAGACCATATTTATCTGTTTTTTTGTTGCTGTTGCTATTGTGACTGTTAGAATAGAACGCCTTTTATTGTCACTGTACACATATACAATGTACATTATTTACATGTGCGATAAAATTAAGTGCATCTCACTAGGCAGTGCAAACATGTAAATATATCCTTTCAATACAAATCACACTAAACAACATGTTACAGTAGAAACATGTGTAGATGATAAACAATAGTGCAAAATAGAGAATGAGAGGGGGATAAGCTGAGGTGAAGCAAACATTTCTGAGGTAGAACGAAAGAGAATACAAGATGTACTATGTAAATGTAAGATGATAAATAAATAAAGCAAAATAGGGGATGAGCGGGAGAGTTTAAGTTCCAGAGGACAGCTTTTTATATAGATATGAGGTGATATTAAAGTTTTATTTAACATGTTCACACATTTAAAGCATGTTTGTACTATTTATTTCGTATTGCATACTTAGGTTAAACCTGAAATTATCAACATACAGTTGAAGTCAGAATTACTACCCCCCCTTTGATTTTTTTTTCTTTTTTAAATATTTCCTAAATGATGTTTAACAGAGCAAGGAGATTTTCACAGTATGTCTGATAATATTTTTTCTTCTGGAGTAAGTCTTATTTGTTTTATTTTAGCTAGAATAAAAGCAGTTTTTAATTTTTAAGGTCAAAATGTTTAGCCCCTTTAAGCTAATTTTTTTTGATAGTCTACAGAACAAACCATCATTATACAATAACTTGCCTAATTACCCAAACCTGCCTAGTTAACCTAATTAACCTAGTTAAGCCTTTAAATATCACTTTAAGCTATAGAAGTGTCTTGAAAAACACTTTCATCTTATTAGAGATGAGTTATTAAAACTATTATATTTAGAAATGTGTTAAAAAAATATTTTCTTCGTTAAACACAAATTGGGGAAAAAAATAAACAGGGGGGATAATACTTCAGGGGGACTAATAATTCCGACTTCAACTGTATATAGATATTATTAAGCTTTTAGATGCCCCAGTCCCCTAATTCAAAAATGTAAAAGACTATATATGGTTAGACCTACTTTACCTACTTAATTATTAATATATATTATAAATACTTGTAATAACATTTGTCTGATTTTAATCTGGGCTGCATAGTGGTGCAGTGGGTAGCACGATTGCCTCACAGCAAGAAGGTTGCTGGTTCGAGCCTCGGCTGGGTCAGTTGGCATTTCTGTGTGAAGTTTGCATGTTCTCCCCATGTTGGTGTGGGTTTTCTCTGGGTGCTCCGGTTCCCCCACAGTCCAAAGACATGTGGTACAGGTGAATTGGGTAAGCTAAATTGTCTGTAGTGTATGTGTGTGAATGAGTGTCTATGGATGTTTCCCAGTGATGGGTTGCAGCTGGAAGGGCATCCGCTGCGTAAAACATATGCTGGATAAGTTGAAAAGATAATGAATGAATTGATGATTTTGAATTAATTATCTTTATTTGTTTTATTTAATCAAACTGTGTTGTTTCTTTCAACCAAAGTTTTAATAATTCATTTATTTTAATCTCATTTAATCATATTGCATCATAATTTTTTTATTATTTTTTTATCCAGTTTGTTTGTTTCTTTTGTGTAATGTTTATTTATTATCTTAAAATGTTCGAAAATCTTATTTTGCATGATATTTATTCAATTATTTTATAGGGTTATTTTGATACATTTATTTAATTATAAACAAATAAATATACTGCTTTATTCAAAACTTTCCATGGATCCCTAGCACTCCCTTGCGGCCCTCTAGTTTGAACAGCCATCATTCTTGTAACTGTATTGTCAGTAACCATAATCGCCACTAGATGTCAGTGTGACACTTACAATCTCGCATGTGGCAACGTTACAAAATACTTGGTTCATTCTGCCAAAAAAAAAAAAAAAAGTGCACTTGACTACCCCACCGAACATGCCAGGACACGTTGTAGCATGTTAAATATAAGCCTATTGGTTGGTTTGGAAATCTGCATAATAATCAACACACAAATCTTATGTTTGGAAATGATGCTTGTGCATAATTTGAAGGGTTCAAAGCTGAGGACCTACAAAATGACCTGTAATCTTATAAAATAAATTTGCTAATAATGCAGTGACAGATTCTTGATCGGAAAGTATGGCTTTGTTTCTATCACACAGACACCTGTAAAATAGTGTAATTCATTTAGAATTTAGTGGTAATATAGGTGGTCATTATATAGGGTAATTTTGTTGGTACATTTACAGTAACATTGACAAGACATCAGTGGACATTTTAGCAGACAGCAGTGGAGGAAAAGGGCTTTTAGGAGAGAGAAATATCAGGCATGCAGCTTTCTTAGTGAAAAATGCTGAGGAGCACAGTAGGTTAGATATTGCCTTGTGGTTTGGTGTTTACCTTTGCACTCTATGTAGCCCAGGGCCAAGTCACTATGGCAACTTCCTTGCACCAGGAAGAGAATAATTGCAGTTCGGAATGCCAAATGGATGATGTGCCTTGTTGAAGGTGATAGTTTTGTGCTGCTCATTCACATACTGCAATCTGTCTGACTAAGGAAAACAGTCACATATCGACCTGCTTCCTGCGGTGGGTTTCTGTGTTTATGTGTTGCAAATAAGTGGGTTTGCTTCAGTACAACGGGATGCAGCACTGAAAGTTGCCATGCTTTATGTTCAGAGAACATATACAGTATGTGGGATTTTGTTCAATAGTCCAAGTCATATATCATTTAAGTACCTGCATAATTCCACTTTGGTTCCAGTATGGGTTTTGAGTATAATTGATTATCTTCTTTTTTATCTTTCTGCTACAGAAGGACACTTTTATATGTCAGCTTTTCATTTTTGCATTTGGGTGGTATCTTCTGAAAGACATTGCAATGTGATCAATCAACCTGTTAAAAGCACAAAGCACATGCTCTGTATTACAGAAATCCACTCCCTAAAATAGCAAAGCTTGAAAGCTTTATCATTGGCATCTGAGGCAGTCCTGCAAGATTATAGCTGTTCAACATTTTTTTTGCAGTTGAAATCCAGTTGTTGCAATTGTCAATTTTACATTGAAAGGATTGTTCACACACAAAAAATAATTATTAATTTTTTGAAAAAAAAAAGATAATTAAAAAAGTTATAACCATTTATTCACCCTCAAGTTGTTCCAAACCTTATGAGTTTTTTTTTCTTTCTGTTGAACACAAAATAAGGTATACTGAAGAATGTTGAAAACGGGTAACCATCTAGATCCATGGTAGAAAAAACAAATATATATATAGGTAAATCAATGGTTTCCGGTTTCCAACATTTTGCAAATTATCTTCTTTTGAGTTTAACAGAAGAACGAAACGCAACATGAGTTTTGAGATGTAATGTAAACCTACCAGCGAACAATTTTTTGTTTATTAGATGTCTAATAGACATCTAAACGTAGACAGCTTGGCTAAAACAAGGCTAAACATGGGCTGTCAGGGAAAATCTAATAGACATCTAAGAATTGCCCAAAACTAGACTAGTCGTCAAATAGACAGATTAGAAAGACTTTATACTGTATGTGTACTCAATCATTTATGTTTTTTTTGATGACTAGTCTTGTTTTGGCCTATTCTTAGATGTCTAATAGATTTTCATAAAGAGCTCAAATTTAGCCTTGTTTTAGCCAAGACGACTATGTTTAGATGTCTATTAGACATCAGTGCATCCGGAAAGTATTCATAGCTTTTAATTTTTTTCCACATGTTACAACCTTATTTCAAAATGGATTCAATTCATTTATTTCTTCAAAATTCTACACATAATACCCTTTAATGACAATGTGAAAAAAAAGGTTTTGAAATTGTTGCATAAAAAAAACAATTTCACAATTTAAAAAAAAAAAAAAAAAAAAAAAAAAACTGAAAAATGACATGTACATATGTATTCACAGCCTTTGCAGTGAAGCTCTAAATTAAGCTCAGGTACTTTCTGTTTCCACTGATCATTCTTGAGATGTTTCAGCAGCTTAATTGGAGTTCACAAACCAAACACAAACCAAGCATGAAGACAAAGGAGTTGTCTGTAGACCTCAGAGACAGGATTGTCTGGAGGCACAAGGCTGGGGAAGGTTACAGAAAAAATTCTGCTGCTTTGAAAGTTTCAATGAGCACAGTGGCCTCCATCATCCGTAAGTGAAAGATGTTTGGAACCACCAGGAATCTTCCTAGAGCTGGCCGGCCATCTAAGCTGAGTGATCGGGAGAAGGGGAAGGGCCATAATCAGGGAGGTGATCAATAACTCGATGGTCACTCTGTCTGAGCTCCAGCGTTCTTCTGTGGAGAGAGGCGAACCTTACAGAAGGACAACCATCTGTGCAGAAATCCACCAATCAGGCCTGTATGGTAGAGACAGAAGCCACTCCCCACCTGGAATTTGTCAAAAGGCATCTGAAGGATTCTCAGACCATAAGAAACAAAATTCTCTGGTCTGATGAGACTAAAATTAAACTCTTTGAAGTGAATGTCTGGCGTTACGTTTGGAGAAAACCAGGCACCGCTCATCACCAGGCTAATACCATTCCTAGAGTGAAGCATGGTGGTGGCAGCATCATGCTGTGGGGATGTTTTTCAGCAGCAGGAACTGAAAGACTAGTCAGGATAGAGGGAAATAATGCAGCAATGTGCAGAGACATCCTGAATAAAAACCTGCTTCAGATTGCTCTTGACCTCAGACTGGGGCGACGGTTCATCTTCCAGCAGGACAATGACCCAAAGAACACCACCAAAATATCAATGGAGTGGCTTCACAACAACTCTGTGAATATCCTTGAGTGGCCCAGCCAGAGGCCAGACCTAAATCCTATTGAACATCTCTGGAGAGATCTGAAAATGGCTGTACACCGTCACTTCCCATCCAACCTGATAGAGCTTGAGAGGTACTGCAAAGAGGAATGGGCAAAACTTCCCAAAGACTGGTGTGCCAAGCTTGTTGCATCATATTCAAAAAGTCTTCAGGGTGTAATTGCTGCCAAAGGTGCATCAACAAAGTATTGAGCAAAAGCTGTGAATACTTATGTACATGTGATTTTTCAGGTTTTTTATTTTTAATAAATTTCCAACAATTTGATTTTTTTTTCACATTGTCATTATGGGGTATTGTGTGTAGAACTTTGAGGAAATAAATGAATTTAATCCCTTTTGGAATAAGGCTGTAAGATGTAACATAAAAAAATGTGGAAAAAGTAAAGCGCTAGGAATACTTTACGGATGCACTGTATTAGGCTCACCACTCAGTTTTATAATCAGGATTTCATAACCTTGTTTATAATGCAGTGCTAACCTTGCTTTCAAATTAAAGCTGAGAAACATGTCTTTACCCAGGGTTAAAATCTATGTTTATTACAAAAATAATCTGGGTTAAGTGTAGTGTCAAAATCTGTATTTTGTACTTTGGACTCTCTTTATTATACAAACCCAGCTGGTGTCATCTTTTTTATCTCAGTTATTAATAGTGGTTAAAAACCTCTCTGCACTTTTTATATTATGATTGTTGCAATGGAAGCTCATTGTTGATAATTCAATCAATATTTCCTGTTGTAGCTCAAGATGTATTTCATATTTACTTACTGTTGACTGGCTTTTTAATAAGCAGTGTGGTCTTCCTCACATGTACATCATTAAGATGTGCAATTTTCAGACCTTAGTGAGTAAAAACAATAATATTTGAGAGCTGATTTGTAGTAGAAAACTGGTACAAACTACAGTTGTAATTTTAAATGAATTGTGACAGTTTTTCATGTTTAATTCTGTAAATCTGGTTTGATTTAAGCAATCGATTACAGAAAGTGCTTTTCAAATAAATGTGACATGACTTGACTGCCTACACTGGCTACCAGTTGCAGCTTGCATCAAGTACCGAGAGCACTGATGCTTGCTTACAGCCACGGGATTTGCAGCCTCCAACCTCAAATGAGTCTATATACCCTCCAGAAGACTACGTTCAGTATATAAGCATCACCTTGTGGTCCCATCACAAAGATAGATAAAATCACTGTCCAGAACCTCCACATTTACTGTTCCTGGTCGCTGGAATGATCCTCCCAACCCCATCTGAATTCCTGACGATTTTCAGAAGACAGCTGAAAACTCATCTCTTCCATAAGCACTTAACTGCATCCTAGAACAAAGAAATATCCTCCGTCCTCCAGATTGTGCAATCATTTTCTCAAAAGAAGATGGAAGAGGGTTAGATAAGGGCCAGAGAGACAGAACATCCATGTCACATACCTGCTGACCTCTTTGTTTTGTTAGGCCCAACATGCCCATTACAATTTCATTACATGCAGCCAATACATCTTTTTAAAAATCTTGATTAAATCTTCATGCTTGAGCTAACCGGAGGCACTGATCCATCTAGCTGTCTTCTCTGCACCTACTTTAACCCCTGGGGTTGTGTGTCTCTGCGCAGTCCAATGAACCCCTCTGACACTAATTGAATTACTGGAAAGAGCCATGTGACCTGTTAATGTTACGGTCTTTAGAGGAGACGGGAACAGATTCTTGATCACACATACAGTATTTGTGAAACTTTTCAGCTGATGCAAACAGGCAGAGGACCCGAGGGCGAACCGCTAGGCCCAATTCAACATGAGAAGTCTCTTTTCATCTGGAAAGTCCTGATTATAGGACTGCAGTGGGGCAGAAACCGGCAGCTTGGATCTGTTATCCATCACCCAGCCTGACACCGGACCACCGCAGGCCATTCAATCCCAGCGTCCTGCTCCATAACCATACATCTCCCCCTCCCTTCTTTCTCCACCTGGTCCGAACTAATGAACCCCCGAGGTCAAGGGTGACGGTGGGGGCATTGTAGACAGTCAGACAATGTCCAGATGATCCCTCAATCGTTTCCCCCTCCCATCATCTTTCTTATTCCTGTCCCAGTGCACCTTGATTAAACTAGGTGCCATTACCTCATCATTGTTGTCATAATACGAGCGTCTTCCGAGCTCTGGCAGTTGGATGACTTCACTCAGCTGGCTGGGGTTTTCATACCCAGAGCCCCAAGTCTTTATTTCCTGGAATAATTAATGATATAACCAGGAGCAGCCTTGTTATTTGCTAGATGAACAGGACCAGTGACAGACTCCAGGGGAGGGAATGAGAAGATTGGTGTGTGCGGATTTGTTTCAAGTCGTAACGCTTCTTTCCTCAACCCAGCTGCAGTGCTTTTCCCAGCGGAAACCAACCGGACTGTGTCCATCACTTCAGGTGGAAGTGATTCCATTAGCAGCTGTAAAGCTAATGCCTTGTTCTCCCTGCAGACTGGAGGGATTGTATAAGAGGCCTACATCGGCTCCCGAATGTCCAGAGGTCCTTTTAAACATTCGAATCTGGACCTGTCCGTATATGGCCAAGACTAGAAGGGGAGTGACTTATGATTTAAAGGCAAATGTGCTACTGAGGTACAGTATTTGTGTACCCTAAATGAAATTTACTCACTGTTTTGTTTGTTCCAAGCCTGTATTACTGTTTTGTTTTCTGCAGAGCATAAAATATTAGATTTTGAATAAGACTATAATTTTTAAAACACATGGAAAGAGTATTTAAAAAATGAATAACAACACACTGAGATATCTTGTGAGAATATTTTGAAACATTGTGTTTGTACAAATGATAAGAGGATATTTTGGAGTGATCTGTTGCTTTTGTTTTAACTATTTGATGTTTCATTCATTCATTCATTCATTTATTCATTAATTCACTCACTCATTCATTCATTCATTCACTCACTCATTCATTCACCCATTCATTCATTCATTCATTCATTCATTCATTCATTCATTCATTCATTCATTCATTCATTCATTCTTCTTAGGCTTGGTCCCTTATTTATTAGGGGTTGCCATGAACCATCCACTATTCCAATTATACACTCTCTCGCATTAACAAACACACACACTCACACACTATGGCCAATTACCAAATTTACCAATTTACCCAATGTCTTTGGACTGTGGGGGAAACCAGAGCACCCAGAGGAAACCGACATGAACAGGAGAACATGCAAACTTCACACAGAAATACCAACTGGCCCAGACAATACTCAAACCAGCAACCTTCTTGCTATGAGGTGACAGTGCTAACCACTGAGCCACCGTGAAAATAAAAGCATTCAAAATTTGCAGTTTCTTACATCTTCTCACAATGATTTTCATGACACCACATGACATTCCAGACCTGTAGCCAGGGGGGGTTCGGGTGGTTCGAAAGACCCACCCCTCATTGACAAAGGTCCAAAATTTGTCCCATAAATGAGCTAATTTGTCTTTTTTTTACTGCTATGCCATCGTAAATAGTAAAAATTACCCATCAAAAAAGCTTTAAGACCAAGTAGAATTCTGTTTTGGGTGTCGTTTCAGCGTGACTTCAGCTAATCAGTTTTGTCCAATGCTAAAAATTATTTTTCATGAGTCATGGATCTTATTCTTAAAACAAAAAATGAGCAATAAACATATAAAGCACCAAAAGTGGCCCATATTAAACTTGATTTGCATGTATTTTTGTCTATTGTTGTTATGCATGAATTTTCAAATGCACTTTTTTACAAGAGAGGCTAGGAAATTGTGAAGCTCTACGGTATTATTATTATTATTATTATTATTATTATTATTATGTTTTAAATATTTTTTTTTTAAATGGACAAATTCTGACTTAGGAAATTGAATGTGCTGGCCAGTTGCCTAATAAATGACAATTTAATATCGTTTAAAACCTGTCCCTAAAATGCAGTATTTAAATATCATAATTAAATAAAAAATGAGGCGTATAACTGCAAAAAGTTCCACTTTTGGAGAAAAAAGAACCACCCCTTTCACCAGACTGGCTACAGGCCTGCATTCTCATCACATTTTCTGATCAATCAAATAAAAATAAAAAAATAGCTAACTCTTAAGTGTGTTTGTGTGTGTATATACAGAAACCTTATTGTAAAGTGTTATCATATTTGAGTATTTCAGTTAAGTTAAGTCCGATAAACAAAAAATGTGTGCAGGCCATTTTATCAGGTTTGCTTCAGGTGATTAATTCTATCAGAATAGGAAAAGGAAGTCAGTCTCCTCAGAGGAAGACGAAATATTGTCCGTGTGCAAGCAATAAGTAAATAAATAATAAATAAATACGTCTCAGACTTCAGTTCAGGCAGCTCGCCATCCACGGTGGAGCTGAATCCAAACACAAAGCCTTGCCAAATCCCTGTACAGATCATTTCCACATCTCCGTTGCAGTATGTGCGATTTTAGAGTAGGTGTCATTCTCTTGTTTCGTCATTACTTCGGTTATTTTTGTGCACTCACATTTCCAGACATCCTGACAGGCATATTAAAATGTTCAAACATAGCTCCCTGCTCCTTCTGTGAAAAGCTTTGTAGACTTTGACGTTAAGAATGAGGTAAAGAGGGTCAACATGTTTATTGGGCACGGTCCAAATCTGTTTCTCAAAAACAAATGTTTTACTTGTTTATCATTAAAGATTACCGTTCATTACTCCTCATTAGTTTTCATTATGCGGTGAAAAGTATGCACATTTTCCAGCAGCAGTGATATATTATGGGTATACAGTATAACAATAAGGAAACTCCCAGGAATAATGTGTTGTGTTCATGCTCATATTAATAGCACCTCTGACAGAATACAAATGAACTCTCATCTACTTTGTAGTTTATCAAGGGATGTAAAGCAGAGAATTAATCATGACATACCAATAAGGAAACCAGAACAATTATATAACGTGTGTACTAATAATAAAAAAAACGCTGTGGTTATGAGATTAAAGGATGATGAGAATTACATCTAAGTCAGTCTTACTGTAATAGTTTATATAGTTAATAATCTGAAGCACTTGAAGTATTCCCTAGAGTTTCTATATGATATCATACAGTCAATGCAGTATTTCTTTCTTTATTTTTAACTCAACAGGCCGGAGTGACTGATATGGTGTGCATGGTGATAACTTCACTTTAAATGTGCCCTATAATCAAAATCTGGGTACACCAAGGCATAGTAGAATAATAAAATATCAGTATATGGAAATGGACATACTGTGAACCTAAGACACCTTTGTTTACTTGTTTATATGTAAATTCCACAAGTGTAAAACCCTGGTGGACAACAGGCCAATCAGAAGCCAAAATAAACTGTGACAAGACTCACTGGCCATGCCCTCCACATTTGCATGTAAGCAAAATTTGGGTTGTTTATCCGGACCTGACGAGCAGCCATGTCATCAAGCTCTAAGATCATAAAAAAAGCTCTGAGATCATTAATATGTACGCCTCATGCTGTGTTTGATAAGCACCAATGTTTTCTAGTGAGACAACAATGATAAATGTTCTCCTTTAGATATTTTAAAGTGTACAATTCACTTACTATGTATGTGGGACTTGTATTTTAAAAGCACAAGTGCCAATTTGTTTACTGCATAGATATTTACATAAGATGTTGCCTACGCTATTGTTGTCTATTGGAAGGAAAGCGTCAATGGAGCCGCCATTTTAGTACAGGGTATAGTGCTCCTTTGAAATGAATGTGGGACTAAGGTGCAGTGAAGGACTGGCCATCCAAAGCCAGAAATATATACACACATATATACAGACATCTATGATCTGGAGTTTTCCTGGTGGTCAGTATGCAATTTTTTTTTTACTTCTCTTTTCTACATCGACAGATAAGTGACCACAGTGTTTGTTTGCATGTAATTACCTCCCTCCCTGTTAAATTTGATGTAATCCATGTATTGAAACACACCCCCTCTCCTGCTTTCACTTCTCATTCTTCTCGTTTGTGAATGAATCCTCGTTATGAACAACTCGATCGTTCACTGAGCCTTGTTGTCATATTTCATTTACAATATTTGCTGATTTTATTAAACAAAACTAGTATAAGCCTGGCATTTAGTGTGAGTTGGTGTTACTTTGCCTTTTGGTCAGTGCAGTAAACGATTTATATCATCAATACTTGTTTAGCAAAAGTTCGAAACATACAAAAACTTAAAAAAATAATCTCACCTATAAAATGTTCTGTCTTTATGCTTTGTTTTCTTTGTTTACTCGTTACTACATCTGTACACAGAGCTAAAGTCCAGCATCTTCACATTGGCTTTAGTCTTGACCAGAGATGTATAGTAACGAAGTAGAACTACTTCACTACTGTCCTTAAGTACTAAAGATTGTATCTGTACTCTACTGGAGTATTGTTTTTTTCTCCTACTTCTACTTTTACTTCAGTACATATTTTCGATGAGCTTAATACTTTTACTCCAGTAGATTTTTTATGTGTTGCATAGTTACTCGTTACAATTATAAAAATGTTACGAATCAAT
>CAIGQZ010035027.1:12414032-12433431 GCA_903798205.1 Danio tinwini
CACACACACACACACACACACACACACACACACACACACACACACACTGATCTAAACCGTATTGATCGAGCTGACACTGCTATTGTGACTAAATCACGTTGGTTACAACAAACAAATAACCCTTACAAAAAGTACAGAGGCGGTGTATTAGATTGTGGTACTTTTGTTTATAGGTTGGTGCTGAATTATTACCATATTCATAAACTTCATTGGGGGGTTTCAACAGGGGGTCTGTGGTGCTACTGCAGGGGGTCTGCCAATTATTGTTTGATGTAAAAATAAATAAAATAAAATATGCATTAAACAAAACATTAAACAACTATTACATGAACTTTAACCAAAGCTAAAGTTAAGAAGTTTTACAGGGTTTCTGCAGGCTTTAGTAAGGTCAGTTTAAGACCAAGTAAAGACCATAGGAGGGAACAAAACATTAATATGTTCTGAATGTAAATATCTAGGCAGACATTTTGCTAAATTTATTCATTCATTTATTTTCCTTCAGCTTAGTCCCTTTATTCATTAGGGGTCACCACAGCGGTATAAACGGCCAACTTACACAGCATATGTTTTACACAGCGCATGCCCTTCCAGCTGTAACCCAGTACTGGGTAACATCCATACACACTCATTTACACACATACACTATACGGCCAATTTAGTTTATTCAATTTACCTATAGTGCATGTCTTAGGACTGTTGTGGAAATCCGAGCACCTGAAGGAAACCCACATGAACAGGTGGGGCTCGAATCAGCGACCTTCTTGCTGTGAGGCGATTGTGCTACCCACTGCGCCACTGTGACTCCATAACCACATTTAACTTGTGTTAATTTTATTACATACAGTGATTTCTGTACCACTGTATATTGGTACACCGTCAAAACAATGTGTAATTTTGCATAATATATTACTGTAATATATTAAACATGTAACAACTGCTCACTGCAAACTGAAACAATGACAGATTGCTAAATACATTGATAAATATACAAGAAGTACAGTCATTACAGGACTTGACTAATTTCCCCACACATTTCCATGCATAATCAACAGCTCTCTCGTGAGGCCTTTTTTTAGCCCTTGCCCTCCCACGCCAACACACACTTCCAACATAGTTTGTTTAATGTTGTTCCTGCGTTATCATGTTGCTAGAGGAACATGACGGATGGTGTGAAAGTGCTATGTGCTCGCCGGTCACTTTGCATCAGCACACTGATATTATCACTGCTCTCTGAGAGGAGGCAGAACATGATTCATGTTCTGTTCATTTCAGAGAAAACTGAAAAAAATAGACATAATACACACTGTTCTGAACATGTGAAACACCAGCCTCCAAATAATGTTCAGTGAGGACAGCTAAAAAAACTCACGGATGATTCATAAGTGGTATGAGTGTTATATAAATCACTAAATCGTGCTAGCGGAATGATTTCAAATACAAAAACACCCATAACATCACTTTTGAGAGTTTGTAATTGTGTTGGAAAAGGGTCTGATTGGTTCAATTTGTCTATGAAGATTGAAGTACTACTTCATAATAACCAGCATAGGCTCATTGGAAATATGTGCTTATATTTTGTAAAATCGCAAAAATATACTTGAACATAATGCCTCATTCACACTAACAGCGACTTTATAGCTGCCTGTAGCTGTGGGTCACGACCTACTGCAAACACGTCTATGTAGGTCTACAGCAGAGAATACAACCGGCCTCTGAGCGAGCTGAGAGAGGATCACGTGAGCTCTACTGGTGCTCCTATTGGCTGTTGTTCAAGAAACTACCTCTTTATTTACATAAATTTGAAGGATTCCCAACTTTGTCGCATCACTTGACTCACCCACCTGGTCGCCAACGGTCACGGTCTGTCTGTCTGTCTGTCTGTCAGTTTGTCTGTGTGTGTGTCTGTCTGTCTGTCTGTCTGTCTGTCTGTCTGTCTGTCTGTCTATCTATTTACAGTGCATCCGGAAATATTCATAGCGCTTCACTTTTTCCACATTTTTTATGTAAAAAAAAATCATTTATTTACTCACAATACCCCATAATGACAATGTGAAAGGCAACACAGTGGCACAGTGGGTAGCACGTTCGCCTCACAACAAGAAGGTCGCTGGTTCGAGCCTCGGCTGCGTCAGTTGGCATTTCTTTGTTGAGTTTGCATGTTCTCCCCGTGGTTGTGTGGGTTTCCTCTGGGTGCTCCGGTTTCCCCCACAAGTCCAAAGACATGCGGTACAGGTGAACTGGGTAGGCTAAATTGTCTGTAGTGTGTGTGAATAAGTGTATGGATGTTTCCCAGTGATGTTTAATAGGATTTAGGTCTGGGCTCTGGCTAGGCCACTTAAGGACATTCAACCAGTTGCTGTGAAGCCACTCCATTGATATTTTGGCAGTGTGCTTTGGGTCATTGTCCTGCTGAAAGATGAACCGTCACCCCAGTCTGAGGTCAAGAGCACTTTGAAGCAGGTTTTCATTCAGGATGTCTCTGTGCATTGCTGCATTCATCTTTCCCTCTATCCTGACTAGTCTTCCAGTTCCTGCTGCTGAAAAACATCCCCACAGCATGATGCTGCCACCACCATGCTTTACTGTAGGGATGGTATTATCCTGTTCTTGAGCGGTGCCTGATTTTCTCCAAATGTAACGCCAGGCATTCATTCCAAAAAGTGCAATTTTAGTCTCGTCAGACCAAAGAATTTTGTTTCTTATGGGTTTACAGACAGTTCCTTTGTCTTCATGCTTAGTTTGTGCTTTGTCATGCACTGTCAACCCTGGGACCTGATATAAACAGATGTATGCCTTTTCAAATCATGTCCAATCAACTGAATTTACCACAGGTGAACTCCAATTAAGAATGTACCTGAGCTCAATTTAGAGCTTCACGGCAAAGGCTGTGAATACTGGTGTACATGTGATTTAGGTTTTTTATTTTATTTATTTAGGTTTTTTATACTTTCCGGATGCACTCTATCTATCTATCTATCTGTCTGTCTGTCTGTCTGTCTGTCTG
Organism: Danio tinwini; assembly: GCA_903798205.1. Classification (NCBI taxonomy): domain Eukaryota; kingdom Metazoa; phylum Chordata; class Actinopteri; order Cypriniformes; family Danionidae; genus Danio; species Danio tinwini. Next base: position 12,417,037 of record CAIGQZ010035027.1, read on the forward strand.
TCTGTCTGTCTGTCTGTCTGTCTGTCTGTCTGTCTGTCTTGTGGATTTGTCATTTAAAACATTACTGGAGAACATATTGTTCCACACCAAACTACTTTTTTTTTAATGAGCCTGGGCTGATAATAAATCACCTTTTATGTCTAAAAAAAATGCTATTCTTTTAAATGTACTATTTACAAAAGTGTCCTGATGAAAGGATCATGTGTTGGTATAATATTACCAACACATACAGTTGAAGTCAGAAATATTAGCTGCCCTGTTTATTTTTACCCCCAATTTCTGTTTAACAAAGAGAAGATTTTTTTTAACAAATTTCTATTCATAAGTTTTAATAACTTATCTCTAATAACTGATTTATTTTATCTTTGCCATGATGTCAGTAAATTATATTTGACTAAGTATTTTTCAAGACACTTCTATATAGCTTAAAGTGACAACTAGGTTAATTAGGTTAACTAGTTAACAAGTTATTGTATAACGATGGTTTGTTCTGTAGACAATCGCAAAAAAATAGGTCAGGGCGAGGACTTTTCTTTTTCTGAATTGCTCTTTTAAATTTGTTGGTTAGGTTTGGGAAAGTGGGTGGGTCAATCTGCGTTTTTTAAAATACTATTGGTTGGGTATAGGGATGAGAGAGGGTGGGTCAGTCATTCAGTCAGTCAACAGCGGCCTCTGGTGGATTTATGAGAGAACAGCAGGTGCGAATGGCACTTCCTAGAGAAAGTTGAGATCTCAAAAAGCATACACAGCGGCCTCTGGTGGATTCACAAAAACAAAAACTGCAAAAAAAACGTAGCTCCTGGGATGTATTTGACGCTCTACAGAAATGTATATAGAAGTACATTTTCAAAATAAGTCTGGGTTTCATATATTAATATCAACCCAATTTAAAAACGTTATAAAATAGGCTCATAAAGGGCAAAATTGTCCATGTTAAAAAGGTAAAATAAAATAAAAGAAATAAAAGTATCCTATTTTAATATTGTTTAAACTTTTATTGATAAAGATTTTGTGCTGAGCATCCCTCCTGATGATAACTACCAAAATCTATTCATTTGAACAATTTTAACTCCTTAAATTTAGTTTAAAGTTAGTTTACATAAAGAATTTTTTTTTCCATATATTAACAAATGATTACAAATTTGCGTCTGATTGCTTCATTTTCCATCTGCAACTTTATCGGTGGAAGATAATTCCATTTCCACCTTTTGTGTCACTGTCTTATTTTTCCTCAAACAACTGCGCTGTTATGATATAACAATCCTTTCTTTTTAAATAAAGTCTCCATTCAGCTCTGTCTTTTAAAGTTTGCTAAAGACATGTTTCTCTATTCAGTCTGCTTTCTTTGAGCTCCTGAATAGTCATTATCATTATGGTGTCATTATGTAACCCAGTACCGTCGCTGAAGTGCACTACTTTCACAACATTAGGTGAGAACAGTTCCTTCATCCTCTGTCAGAAGAAAAAGTCTTGTTCTCCCAGTGATTGACCTATTACTGTATCGGACACCCACACACACCATTTCTCCACTGCCAGTCGTATACTGAGGAGAGGAGATGATGTACTGATGAGCAGAACAGCATGAACTGAACAGACTGTACACACATAGATAGACTTTCGCAGCAGGCTGGAGCCCACAGACTGATCTCAACCCAAAGGTGGGTGCTTGTGCTCAGTACTATTGATAGAGATGTCATCAATGTACTGACTGGATTCTTGCTCATGAACTCAGTGCTCGCTCTCAACCTGAACATTTTATTGACCATCATAATGCTGATATTCGTGCAGTGTGGTCTTTTAGTATAAATATACCTTTTTTCCTATGACCCATTATGCTTGGCGTGGATTATGGGAGTATCTACTATTAAAGGGCACCAAATATCACCAGTGATATTGAGGCCCACCGCAACAAGTGCTGTTTTCCTGGCCCACCGAACTGATTGACAGAATCGTATTAACATGTCTCCGTAGTAATGCTTATAAACATGTCCACAGAACAGGATTTGCAAAGAAACTGGGATTAATAGATTTGTTTAACTCTCTGTGATCAGCTGTACATCAAGAATGAGATTTACAAATTGAAAACGTTTTTAAAACAGAGCATGTTAGTAATAAAAGAACACAGAAAAATTGTTATGTGATAACCGATTGCGCTGTGTGAGTACTACTATGATGCTTTAACAGGAATCTTAAAGGTAATTTCAATACCTTTTTAAGACTTTTTAAAGACCTTCTCAGAATATTTTAAGACCTCTTCGCCACTTTAAGTTCTATTCAGTATCAAACCTTTAACTTAATAAACAGTTGTCAATAAACAGCTGTGGTTAAATAAATCAATAGAGCACAACCATGCAGCATAACTCAGATAAGCTCTGAAGAAACAAAGCTTGAAAGAATAAATTACACGGTTGTTGCCATTGTGAGAGCATCACATCACCTTCCTTCGTTTGTCACAAATTACGTGACATCACCAGGACAGTGGAGCTTGGCCGGACGTGCACCAGCCCGAACCACTCGTATGGATTGAGCCTGCCGTTGTTAACATTAGGAGGAAAATAAATATATTTTAAATATATAAAGACCTTGTAAAAACAACCCAGGCTCATTCAGAAAATGTACTTCTGCATGCATTTCTGGAGGCGGCGAAATACGTCCTAGGAGGTACGTATTTTTGCAGTTTTAGTTTTCACAAATCCACGAAACGCCGTTGTGTACATGTTTTCATATCTCAAATTTCTCTCGCAAGTGCCGTTCACGCCTGCTGTTCTCACGTAAAACCCACCAGAGGCCGCTGTTGACTGACTGAATGACTGACTGACTGACCGACCAATATACTGACCCACCCTCCTCCTTCCCTCAACCCAACCAATTTCATCAAATGACCTATCCACCCACGTCCCTAAACCCAACCAATAATTTTCAAAAGCATTTCAGAAAAAGAAAAGCCCTAGTCGGATTTTTACCACGTTTTCAGATTTTACCACATTCTCACCCTGTTATTTACTTGTTTATTTTATTTTTTGGATTCTGTTTTTGTCTTACCTGCTTTCTGGAACCATTCTTCACTGGACTCAAACCTCATCATCATGCTCAACTCCTCTTTGCGTCTCAAGTCTGCCAATGTACATGATGAGCTAACTGGACAAACTGGTTGCAGTGGGAAAGTCACCCACACGGAGGTAAGCGTCATAATGGCGTCATACCTCCCCATAGCATTCGTTTAAAAACTGAAATGCAGCCATACGTACCTCTGACTACATAATTCGCGATCTCTAGAAACGTATATAGGACTAGGTTTTCAGAATCAGCTTGTGTTGTGTAAAAATGTGATTAAGACTTTTTAAATACATTTTAAGGGCCTTAATTTTCTCATAATTGTTTAATCAACTTTTAATACTTTTTAAGACCCCGCAGACACCCTGTTCAAACATACAACAGGACTCCCGTATTGTGAACGTTAAGTCTGGTTTATTTTGTACAATAGCATAAAGGATATTCATATAGCAGTGTATATTAACTTGTATCCTCATTTGCTACCACACTTGCTGCAAAATGTGCAAAAGCAGTGCAAAGTTAAATGTGTTTGTATGTGTGTGTGTGTGTGTTTGTGTGTGTACTGTGAACTCTTATAAACAACCTTACTTGGTATTTTGACTCAAACTGAACCTCTGCTTCATTCACTTTTTGTCATTCACTTCATTCACTTTATTTTTTGGGGGAGGGGGGGGGGGGGGGTCAATGCCCTCTAACACCAAAATTAACATATTCAGCAGGGTGTAAAAATTATCTAATAGGTTTATTAAGCTGAAACATTTCAGACACATTCTGGAGACACAAAAGATTGATCTTAAATCTTGTAAAAGGGAAAAAATATTAGCTATTTAAATGGTAAACAATCAGTTGAGTGGTAGAGTACAGAAAGGTGTCATTATTCTTCTCACAGTTCATCTGTCAAATGTTACAACAATAGTCTACATTCAGTGGAGTAAGAATGACTCCAAAAACCTAATAAATAAGTAAGTCTTTCTGCAGCAATTTCATTGGTGTGTTAAATATTACTGTAGGGAATACAAAAAGAAAAAAATATGGAATAATGAACACAATGAACTCAAAAGAGCTTTGGCCACAGATATGCTTGTGAGAATAACGGCACACTGAATGTAATTCCAAATGTAAAGTTATTATCACAACAAATTAAAACAAAGTACAGAGTCATATATCTCTGTTCTTTTGAGTTAATGTTCTCCAAACCAGAAATGCAAGCCATAATTTGAAACATTGTAATCCCTTCATCATCATCACATTACATTTTTTCATTCAATGTCACGTTAGCAACAAAGGTTATTTTCACGGCAAAAGCAATTAATAAAAAAATAAATACAATCAAAAACACAAACAACTAACTACATAAATTGGATTATTATTGGTATACAATTTTATCGGTAATGTATGATCAAAATTATAAAATGTACCCGATAACACTTTGCTGAATATCTATTTCTATTTATCATTTCATAAAAAAAAAAAAAAAAAAAAAAAAAACAGTTACAGTAAGAAGAATTTCATTGTAGTCACATAGAGAAAAAAAAATAAAATAAAAAATAAGAAAGCAGGTGGTCATTGCAACTTCAAGCAATCTTATTTAAACATGATGAGTCAATCATCTAATCTTGATCCAAGCACAATCAGTGTCCCGGTACATTATGTGTCACTGTGATATGACAGCTTCTGATAAACGATGTGTCATTGTCATATGGTACAGTGCAGTGCGTCATAATGCTATTCAACGTGTCCTCATTCACTCATTCAATTGGACATAAAATGCATCCAGAGACTTCAAGACAGAGAGATTGTGCTATGTTTATCAGCTATGTCTGTCAGTAGAAAGTAAAAATATAATAATTTTTGGAACCGAGTAATAGTAAATGAGGTGACAGAAACGCTCAGAAAATTTACTATAATACTCTTAGAAATTACATTTTTTTTTACAAAATGCTTTTTGAAATGAGCCCTGAAAAACAGATGGTATATAACTATATAAAAGTATTAATCATTTTTTAAATACTGTCACTTGAATTGATTTCATAGTTTTGGAATTAGCAACAACAGCTTGATAAGTGATGAATCTTACAAACAAATGTACAATTTAAGGACAAATCCTGAGAAATGTCTTAAAAACAACATCAGGACAATGTCTAAAGATTTTGTAAATGTAGAATGAGCAGAAGAACTTACAGTAACACTTTATTTTGATGGTCCATTTGAGTATAAGTAGACTGCCTGCTTAACATCTATTGATACTGCTTCTTTAACAGACATTTAACTGACTATAAGAAACTTTGCAAGTACATGTCAACTTACACTCACCCTAACCCTAACCCCAACCCTGACCCCAACCTAACAGTCTACTTATAATCTAATGAGAATTAGTTGGCATGTAGATGCAATGTAAAATATTCATTAAACAGACTATCAATATATAGTGTGACCGAACTTACTTCGGCCTGTTGAATTATTAGAAAGTAGTGCCTACAGTAGATTATTTCTAATACTTCAACAGCAGGTTGTCAATTATTTCTCATTTGTACATTAATTTAAAAAAAGTGTTTTTATTTTATTTTAAACAAAATATTTCACATATTAGATGTAAAAAATAAATAATATTTAAAATGATTAATAACAATAAAGGTTTTGCTTGACATGATTAGTATTCCATTTTTTGAGAGCTGTGATTGTAGCAGTGGGCAGTACTGTATAACTTATTTTCACTAGTTGCTGCTCTCTTTAGTCACCATGCATGGAAAAAAGCCTGTGGTAGAAAGAGTACTGAAAAATCATACTCAAGTAAAAGTACCATTACTTGCCTAAAAATGCAGTGCAAGTAGAGTAAAAGTATCTGTTGTAAATATTACTCAAAGTATGAGAAAAATGTAGACCTTTCAAAAGTACTCAAGAGTAGTGAATAGTGAGTATTACACTGTGAAAAACTGATGCATTTACATGTAATTTGTGCATGTGTGTGTAAATGTAACATTCTGTAGTGCATTTAGTTATTGCCCACACAACATCATGAGACGTTAATATTAGGTTAGATTTAGGTTGTAATGTCAGATGACCAAAATTAAATGTCAAGCCAGCAGCTAAGGACAACATTATTTTAATGTCCAATAATGACGTCAAGTGGCATTGATATTTGATTGATTTAGGTTTTTAAAAAGTAACCAAAATCCAACCTTGAGCCAACATCTTAAAACAACTTCATATATGATGTCAAATACTGACATTTATTCATCAGGTATGACAACCAAAATCCAACGTCTGATAGATGTCATAGTGGTAACGTCCACACAACAACCACACAACGACAAGCTGTAACATCATTAGACGCTGATATTTGGTTGATTTTAGGTTGGACATTGGACATTGACATTGGCCTGACGTTGCGTTCTGACTTAAACTCGATTTTCTTTTCCAAACAAAATGCAAAGTCCCCATGACGTTAGGGTTCAACGTCAATCAGATGTCATGTTGATGTCCTGTGCCTGCTGGGTGTTTAAGGCCATTTCGGTCATCATATAGTAAACATCCACCATCTTCTCATTAGTGACATGCATCTAAACAGTCTCTGGGTCAATGTGCGTAAAGATAAACATCTTCTTGGACACTTTTAATACTTCCAGACAGTTTGCTGCAATTATAAAGTGCACACGTCTTGAGGTAGTTTATTATGATGCGATTTACTTTCTACGGTGTGTGTGATTTGATTGGACAGGAATCACAAGACTGATATTTTCTAATTTCCATAGACAAGAAAAATAAAGTAGTTACTGCAGGTTGAAAGAAAGTAGTGGAGTAAAAGTACAGATACTGCACTAAAAATGTACTCAAGAGAAAGTAAAAGTACACATCTTTAAAACTACTCAGTAAATTACAATTCCTGAAAAAAACTACTCAATTACAGCAATTTGAGCATTTGTAATTAGTTACCTTACACCACTTGAAACAGCAGAACAAAAATATTTCACTTATCAACATTTCCTTTTTGTGTTTTAAGAAAAAATGAATAGTCTCATGATAACTATCCCTTTTAGCCCAAAAGCATCAGAATAGTCACCGTTTAAATGTGCTTAAAAACACAGTCAGTCTTAAACAGCTAGACTAGAAAGACAGAGTAAATCTCTCAGTTCTCCACTGGAGGTTTGTCTGAGCAAGAACAATCATATCTGAGAAATCAAAGAAAATCACATGGTTCCTTTTCATAATAAGGTTCTCATACACCTCAAATAAGAAATATCTGAATCAGATATCCAAATCATTCATCAAAGTGCACAAAAATATCCCAGTAATTATTCCCAGTCTCTCTTAACATTTAATGTCTTTACCCTGAAGATAATGCAAGTTGATTTTGATCAGAATAAATTATATAAGCCACAGCTCATTGGCTGGACAAAGCTAGTCAACGATCCAATAGCCTAAAGCTTTTTAATGGTAACTTATCAAAAAGAATAAATGTAACCATGGTTAATGCTAACTGTGTCAACAGTTTATATGCAAGATACTCAATGTATCACATTACAGCTCAGGCCAGGTTTCGCCTATTCAGTGAAACATTAACTCACCTTCAGCACTTGTTTGAAAAGGAATATAATGAGTTAATGGATGTCCATAATGTACTTATGTAATGACAAGTTACTGGGTTTCATTTTAATTTATTCGCTAGAGACCCAAAACAGGTAAATATTATGATTTGGAGATGTATTCTGTACTTGTGAGAATGCGGACAGCCATTACAAAAAGCACCATGTAACGCATTATAAGGTGATAAGCGCTTGCATAAACATCCACACACACAAACACGAGCCCATCTCTTCTGCAAACAGAGAGCTGTTTTTACATCGCAGGCAGGCCAAGATAAGGAAAAGCTCCTGCCGGACTCTTTCAGGTACACTGCAAATATGCAAACTGCCTGTGATGGCAGATAAGAGCCCAAAGCAAAGCTTGCACTCACAGCGCACTATAATTAGAGTTCTGTCATTAGGGATGCCTGATTAGTCATTTCTAATCACTCAAAGTGCTGGAACTCTTTCATTTTCCAAGACTTTAGGTCAGCGTAAACGACCGCAGTGGGTTTTTCGAACTAACCCGAGGTCAGCGGAGTCTTTGGATCTTTAATGTCGGTGTATTTATGATTAGCAATCGGAGCTCCGGAGGCTGAGTCGCATAGGTGATCGAGTCTTTGATCTGTTAGACAAACAGGCCTAATTTATGCCTCGGCTTGTGTAAAAATGCAAAAGAAGCGGGAGAAAACTCATTGACCTTTTCACTGCAGGGTTTCCTGATGCTCTAAACAGGATGTGCTGTGTCTCGGTCGACTCAAATGTGCCTTCTTGACTGAGACGGCCTGTGAAGAATCATTGAGATGGATGAACGCAAATGGGCTCATGGTGTCAGAGACGGAGGTTGAGAGGAACTGTGTCAGACTAAAACCTGTTTCTTAGTCGCTATTTCTCTGACCTACTTATGGCTCTGGATCGATACTCATAGTCCCTGTGGTGCTCCTGCAAAGGCTGTATAAGAAGCCCAGGCTGCTTTAAATGGCTGCTCTCATCGAATTACTGAGATGGACAATCGTGAGTGCTAAAGCAACCTACCAGAGAGAGAGAGAGAAATGTCAATTTTATAACCACATTGTCTACTCTGGGTGAAGAAGAAAGGACGACATCATGTCCATGTCTTTGATTTAAAATATATCATGATGATTAAGCACATTATGATACTTACTGTATGCAGTTATAATGTCTGTGTCACATACATTCAGTTGTAAAATAAGTGTGTGAAAATGTGTCTGCAATTCTTCATGACCATTACAACAGCCTGATTTCTGAGGAAACGTAACTATTATACTTTTTTGTAAGTCTAGTGGCTAATTCGTGAAAATGTAGGATTTTTAAAATGAGGCGTGGCACCCAACCCCCCCGATAACCCCAAACCGTCTTAGGGGGATGAGCAAATAATACTAAATTGTATGAATGAGACTGTACAAATTCATACGAATTAGCCAGTAAATCATAAAGTTACGAATGGCTGCGAGATAGCGTTGGTTCCATACAGCTATGGAAAAATTTATAGCTATAGGAAATCGTCACACCTGCTGCAGTGCCCTCATGTGGACTTTTAAGGGCACTAGCTCTTGTTTTGTTTTCATTTCCTGTATCCCTGCTCACGTGATCACTCCTTGTTTCCAGCTGTTCTTTGTTGTGTAATTAGTTCTGTCCTTATAAGCCCTGTCATGTTGCGTTTAGTTTGCCTTTGGATTTTGCTTTGTTCTGTTTTGCTGTGTCCTGCTTTATTTAGTGCTCCAGATCCTGGTTGGTTTGTTTGTTCACTTTGTTTAGTGTAGTCTCTATATTTAGGATTCGTGTTTAGCTTTTGTTTGATTCACTTTTGTGCTTATAGTTTTTGCAGCTCCGTTCTCTTTTGCGTTTTTTTTTGTCTTCGTTGTTTGTTTATTAAATTATATTTAATAAAGTGGATGCTGCACACTGGTGGTGCACCCCCTCATGATTGTGAAGCGCTTTGGGCGTATGGTCATACACAATAAATGTGCTATATAAATACACATTACATTACATTACAATACATATATTTTACTGCACTTGGATCTATCTCTTGTTTTTGTGATACCCCGTCGTGACAGGAATATTAAGGGACCATTTGAAAAATCTCTGGTTTCACAAATTATAGTTATGGGTTTGAGTAATAAAATATTTTAGTTTTATTCAGTAAACTACTGATGACATTTCTTCTAAATTTTAAATACAATCTTGTAATTTAGTATTCATTGTGAATAATAGTAATCATTCATTTTTCTTCACCTAGTCCCTTATTTATCATGGATCACCACAGCGGAACGAACCGCCAACTATTCCACCATATGTTTTACACAGTGGATGCCCTTCCAGCTGCAACCCAGTACTGGGAAACACCCATACACTTGCATTCACACACATACACTACGCCCAATTTTATTTACCCAATTCACCTAAAGCGCATGTCTTTGGACTGTTGGGGAAACTGGAGCACCCAGAGGAAACCCACATGAACATGGGGAGAACATGCAAACTCCACACAGAAATGCCAACTGTCCCAGCTGGGACTCGAATTAGTGACCTACAGTACTTGCTGTAAGGCGACAGTGCTAACCACTGAGCCAGCCCACTATTCTTCATAAAAATACACACACTTATATTATTTTTTTAGACACCACAAACCATGATTTTCTATCACAATAAGACATTTGTTATTCTGACCAATTGCTATTTTCTTGTACAATTTCTATTGCTCTAAATGGCAATATTTCATTAGAAAATTTGGAGTAAGTGTTATCAGATATATAGAATAAAACTAATAAAAACAGACTTAATAAATCTAAATAAACTTTTTGAGTGGTCTTTTAATTCTTTGCTGGTCACACTTTATTTTAAGGAACAATACTTATTATTAGTAAAACTTTTTAGCTCAATAAAGTATTTATTTGCTGCATATTATTAGTAAGGTAGCATTGGGCTTAGGTATTAAGTAGGATAAGGTATGTAGAATAAAAACTTTATAAATACTACTAAATAGCCAATATCTGAATTATAAGCAGGTAATAAGCCAGTAGTTAATACTGTAGTGGAAATTTGTACTTAAATTAAATTGTTACTATATATATATATATGTTTCTAAAATCTTTGTAATCATTCATTCATTAATTTTCCTTTGACTTAGTCCCTTTATTTATCAGGGGTCGCCACAGCGGAATGAACCGCCAACTTATCCAGCATATGTTTTACGCAGCGTATGTTTACACCCTTATGCTCTCACATTCACACACATACACTGCGGCCAATTTAGTTAATTCAATTCACCTATAGCACATGGGTTTGGACTGGAAGCTGGAGCACCCTAAGGAAACCCACGCCAACAGGGGGAGAACATGCCAACTCCACACAACAAATGCCAACTGGAACCAGCGACCTTCTTGCTGTGATAAGCATAATCAATCTTATAACAAAAGTAATTATTTCACTATATGAAACATTGTTATTGTTAGACGCCGCTGCAGTGTTTCCAGCATCTTAAGGCCCACTTCAGTGAAAGCACAGGGTTAAACATGCCTGTGAGAATGATAACCCAATCCAAAACCATTTGCCAAATGGCAAGCGAGCTTAATACAATAAACAAGAGTCCTGTAAAACACCAGAGTGCTTCTTTGAACCCCAGGGCTGCCGAGTTTGCACGTATATGCTGTTAAGCTAGTTCATTATTTAGCTGTCTAAAGGGAGGGTGGGCAGCCATGATGACATCTCTGGCGCTCTGGAGAGATTTGGCCCCTCCTGGTTTTATAGCTGGCTGGGCATCGTGGGCGCCTGTCACTGAGTGATGATGCGTAGGAGGCCCAGGGTCATGCTGCCACCAGAGGTTTAGTGACAACAAGTTAAATGAGCTACTTTTGACCTATTTCTCCTCCCCGTTAGCTTAACAAGCTATAAATACCTGTGGCCCTCTCCATGTCTCGCCACAGGGAAGACGGTAGATGAAATGCGTCTGCTAGGACAAACTGCTGAGTGAATCTGCATGAGCGTGTTATTATGTGGTATACTGTCAAATGTGATCAGCTCGACAATCGTGTAACGTAATGTCTAAGAACGTTCAAAAACAAGATCTGTGCTTTGCATTTCACTTTCTGACAAGGCGCAAAACTGCATTTGGAAAGCAAAGAAAAGTGTATTCTTCTCATAGTTCTGGAGAGTCTATCAAAGCCTCGAGGCTCTCGCTGATGAGGCTTAAATATTTAAACGCGCTCCGCTCTCCAGCTCTCTTGCTTGTACCACATTTGTCTGCAATTATGTAATTCTGCCACAGCTTTCAAGTTTAGCTCAGTTTGATAACTTTCCCTGTGATGGTTTGGGGCCACAAACACATACACGGTGAGAAAAAGTTCCAATTTACTTGAGCGTTATTACACAGACAAGGAGCATAGATAAATATCGCCTCTCCAAAACATTCATAAAAGACTTTCAATAGATAGTTCAGTCAAACATAAAAAAAAGAAAAAGATTTGTCATCATTTACTCACCCACATATTACTCCTAACTCTATGAGTTTCTCTCAATGATGATTAATGTGAATTTCAATGTGAAGTCGTTCATGGACACTGCAAAAAATAAAAGTAAGACTACCATGCAAAAACTGTTGTTTATTCAATACATTTAATACTGTATTCTACCTGTTAAAAGTGTCATAATGATAACATTAATTTCTGTGGTGAACTATCCCCGTAAACAAATCTGTGATTTTGCGAGAGACTGACTAGATGCTGTGCTGTAAATAAATATTGCGCTTCAATCAAATTGAGAAAAGTGAAGAAAGGGAGAGAAGCTCTTCACAGAAATCAAATCAATGAGTTATGCAATGACACATGGACTATACGCTATATTATATCTATAGAATTTAAAGATCAAAGGCCATGAGAACAGGGTCTGTCTGGCTTTCTCAATAGTATATGTGCTACATTTGTATGGAAAATTGTGTGTGGGAGTCTGCCTGAAGACTTTGATAGGCTGTGCAATCCAGAAACGACTTTAGAAGAGATTTAACAAAGCACCACCTAGATTCCTCATTATACAGATATGTGTAGCTCTTTTTCATTCTTCGCTTAAAGGTAAAATAAGAAGTTTGACACCTTTTCAGTTGTATACTGGTAGTGAACATGCCCACACCACCCACGCTGTTAGGTATAGTCTTTAGGTGAATATATGAATATATGTGACCTTGGACCACAAACCCAATCTTATGTTTGGCAATAGCCAAAAATACACTGAATGGGCCAAAATTATAAATGCTTCTTTTATGCCAAAATCATTAGAAAATTAAGTAAAATAACATTCCATAAAAACATTTTTATAATCCTATTCTGTAAATATATCAAAACTCAATGTTTGATCAGTAATGTGGATTGCTAAGCACTATATTTAGACAACTTTAAGATTATTTTAACCCTCAAATTCTAGATTTTGAGTTGTATCTCAGCCAAATATTATCATGTCAATATCACATTAATGGAAAGCATATATATTTGATTTATAGGTGATTTATAAATAAATTTTTTTTTGATGGATTTTTACATTTTTTATGACATTTTCTATGGTCTATAATCACATACTGTACGTGGTACTCTCAATAACCAAAGAAAAAGACAAATGAAAGCAGCAAAAATAAAAAATGCTTTTAAGAAAGCATATAATAATAGCAATAAATGTAATTATACTTTTTAGTATTTGCACCTCGATGGGTCAATAGTTAGCACTGTCGCCTCACAGCAAGAAGTTTGCTGGTTCTTGTCCCAGCTGGGCCAGTTGGCATTTCTGTGTAGAGTTTGCATGTTCTCCCTGTGTTGGTGTGAGTTTCCTCTGGGAGCTCCGGGTTCCTTACAAAGACATGCACTATAGGTGAAGTGGAAACTAAATTGGCCATAGTGTATGACTGTGTGTGTGTGTGTGAATGAGAGTGTATGAGTGTTTCCCAGTACTGGGTTATGACTGGAAGGGTATCCACTGCCAGAATAGTTGGCGGTTTATCCCGCTCGCGACCTCTGAAATAGAGACTAAGCCAAAGGAAAATGAATGAATGAATTTTTGTATTTGTCAATTAACAAGTATAGAGTGAAATTTTACAAATATTTTAGAGAAGTATGTACAATACATTTCATACTTTCTTATTTTAGTTTGAGAGTGCTTTAGCACCTGTAGTACAACACCAGACCGACTGTTCTGAACCGAACCAGTTGAAACAAATGAAAAAGTGGCAACAATAACGGAAGTCATTGGCTGGAAGTAAACGAAAAATTAAGTAAATTAATGGAAGTAAAGCGGAGGAAAAGTCAGCAAGCAGTTTGGACCTCCTTAAAACTCAGCGTTCATTCGCGACTTGCCATAATTGCGGTAAAGTGTCAAAAAACCTTTTCTCATCCCAAAATGCAGGTCACAATTGACTATGGCAATTGGTTTAGTAAAAAAAGAGTACTTTTTGCATTTGTGTCAGTTTGAGGTTGGTTCAAGTTCACACCACAAAGAACCGCTTCAGGGTTCGTGGAAAGTGTACCAAGACCACCTCTTCATGCAGGTCTCGGTATGCTTGTTTGGTCACTTTTGGTGTGCACCCATGTACGATTGCTGATTTCACACCAGTCGAAACAAACCGCACTAAAAGCAAATGAACTCTGGTACATTTTATGTTAAAAAAAAGTATTCTCATAGCACACTGTAACACACTTTATTGTCATAAGGGATCTTCAAAGTATATTACTTTTGGACCATAATACACTTGAACATGATGAATGTTTGCTTACAATCTGCTCTGATATGTTTTCACACCTCTGCTAGCTGAACACCTACCACAAAAAAGCTATGCAAGACATTAAGGGTGCATAACTATTTCCAACCGTATATTTGTAAAGCCTCATTTCCATTGATTTCAGCTTCCTTGCATTGCTTTCAGAGCAGACCGTCACTGCTGAGTGGTGTGATCACTGTCCAAACAGCACCGGCTGGTAACACAGCAGATCAGAGCCGTTTGCATGCCAGAGTGTGAGAGATGAGGGGGACTGCAGGGATGATCAGACGTCATTTTCTGCTAACTAATCAAATGATTCACAGCCGTGTGCTGCATCACTCCTGTACCTGCTTTCCTGCTCCATATCTAAAGGCATCAACTACACTGCCAGCACGCTCTAAAAATACACACGTGTTCTTCTCCCCTCAAGGCAATGAAAACAAAGTTTGCAAGCTTCTCTTTGACTGCATGTTGCTTTGACCATGTTTCTGAAAAATGTATAAACAGGGCTCAAAAAATTGACGTGCTACAACATTCTAGATCCACATACATATAGTGTTGATCCCAGTAAAGCCAGTAGAAAAATTCCTTAGTGCTGAGAGAGGATAGATCCCTGGTGAGTTTATTCTCATTGTCATGGGTTTGAGATATTATCTAAAGGTATTCTTCAGCATAAAGTGGATCCAGTGGAATAAAGCACCATTAAAAAAGGCAGACTGAGGCTAGTAGTCATCATTTTTGAGGAGACCCATGATTTTATAGTTTGTTATCTATCTACATGTACAGCTTGGCACAGCTTGGCAAGTCTGTCCATATGGGTCTGTCTGTCATCACAAAGCACATGTAGTAATGAATCCTTCTCATAGGATAAGAAAACTCAGTCTTTGAATAATAATGAGAAACCGACACGTCATCTCACGACAAGCAGATAGTGATATGTCACAGATTTTGATCCTGCCCCAATAATGATTTAAACCCGACAGATAAAATTAGCTGACAAAAGCTCAAAATGATCCAGTTTTATCCACAATTTAAGCTAACAGGGGCTAATGTTGTCTTAATTGATGCTCAACACACACAAATCTGTTAAAATCTCAACATAAGTATTCAAGGGTTTCTTGAACCTTTAGGTTGCATGGGTATATTTTTGGCAAGAGACAAAAATACATTACATGGATGTAATTTCTTTTATAACAAAATTTCTTTTATAACAAAATCATTAGAATGTTAAGTAAAGATCATGTTCCATGAAGATACTTCAAAAATGTCTTACTGTAAAAATATCAAAAATAATTTTTTGATTATAAATATACACTGATAAGAGTTTAATTTTGGAAAACTTTAGTGGCAATTTAAATCAATATTTACAATATTTTTTTAACCCTAGGATTCAAGATATTTAATTAGTTTTACATCAGCCAAATGTAGTCATATTTTAACAAATTCAGATTATTTATCAAACTGGTTTAAAATATGTGCACTTATGATTGGTTTTGAGATCCAGGGTCATATATTTAAGATATGAGATATAAATTTAGGATTTCCACAGAAACAAATATTAATAGTAAAAAAAAAGAAAAAAAATTAAAGAGACCATGAATGTACAATTTACAGTTGTTTTGTTCTGCAAACTACTGATGGCTTTTCTTTTTAAATTGTAAATAAATGTTGTCATTTCGAGAAGAAGTTCTCAACATTTTTTCACTTCGGGGCCCACTTCTTTCTCCGATCAAATTTTGAAGGCTCACCTGTCTGACATTTTCTCTAAAATGTTTGTATGAATAGCTCATTTAAACATTTAAACCTTTATTTATAAACAAATATATATATGCCTTCTATTTTCTATTATCAGCATTTTATAAAACATATAACTTCAGAAGGGTTAAGAGATCAATATTTGGTGTAATAATCTAAATTTTCTATTACAACAAATAAAAACATCTGTTATTTTGACCAGTTGTCATTTTCTGAAAACAACAACAACAACAACAACAACAACAACAACAACAACAACAACAA
>CAIGQZ010035027.1:12440748-12459981 GCA_903798205.1 Danio tinwini
AGGCCACTGTTTACTGACTGTTTGACTGATCGATTGACTGACCCACCCTTCTCTTCTAAGTGAAGACTTTATTAACTAATAACTAACTAATTTATTAACTAATATATTTATATATAAATCAGAAAGAGATTTATTTGCTAAGTGTGCACAAACACACAAGGACTTTATTGAGGTTTACTTGACCTCAGGGTACGTTCATATCAACACAAGGGGACAGAAAGACATTTATTTATTCATTCATTCATTCATTTTCTTTTTGGCTTAGTCCCTTTATTAATCTGGGGTCGCCACAGCGGAATGAACCGCCAACTTATCCAGCATTTGTTTTACGCAGCGGATGCTCTACCAGCCGCAACCCATCTCTGAGAAAGAAAGACATTTAAATAATTGGAAAATAAAGTAAACAATACAAATTGTATAAAATGTACCATTTGTTTTGTTTATTTTATTTTACACTTATTTAAATTACTTTCTGTAATCTAAATGGCAGATCTAGAATACATCTAGAATCTAGAATACATGGTTTTTAGATGATTTATGTGCAATACTGCAATTCAAAAAAAGAAAAACCCTCCTCTGATTTTTACCATTTTTTTCAGATTTTACCACATTCTCACCCTGTTATTTATTTATTTAATTTTTTGGCTTTTGTTTTTGTCTTACCTGCTTTCTGGAACTGTTCTTCACCGGACTTGAACCCCGTCATCGTGGTCAACTCCTCTCTGTGTCTCAAGTCTGCCAACATAAAACTAAATGCAGCCATACATAGCTCTGGCTACATAATTCGCAATCTCTAGAAATGTTTATAGGGCTACGTTTTCAGAATGAGTCTATGTTGTTTTAGTGGTACAAATAGGAAATAAAAAAAAAACATTTACCTGTATATACTGTAAAAGTATTTACAAATTAGTGGCTTTATGTTTAACAGAAACCATAAACTACTAAACTTATATTGTATATTTATATTGAACTCAGATAAATATTAGCAAGAAGGTTGTCAGTTGGCATTTTTGTGTGGAGTGCTCCCCCACAAGTCCAAAGACATGCGGTACAGGTGAATTGGGCAAGTTGAATTGGGCTGTGCAAAATTATCGATACATCTAACTATTGCAATAATTTCTTTTACGATAGTGTATCAATAGTCCAACCTCAAGTATCGATTCAAGTTGTGCCAAATGACCTCCTCCTCTGCTCCTGTGGATGTCGCGAACTCGCGATCAACAAAACGCCAAGTAGTACAGTATCAGAAGTAAGCAAGAGTGAGCATGGCATAAAATATAAAGATGCCTCCAACTTTTAGAGCTTTTAGGGGCTGCACTTTGGTTTTAACGCTATTAGGGTTGGGTCGATAGACGATGCCATCGTCCATCGTCGATGGCCTATAGACATCATGATGCTGAGGCGGCATCACCGATCCTCTGCACTGCCCCCGTTGTAAACCTGCTCGTGAAAAACACACACTCAGGCCCCGTTTACACTGATACAGCTTAGTTTTAAAATGGCATTTTAGAACGAAAATGATCCACATCCAAACTGGCGTTTCACCAAGCATTTCTGAACAGCAATCCGTCTGCTGAAAATGCACATCACATGACCACACACACACACAGACACACACAGACACAGCCACGCACATCAAACACACACACACTGTCATGCGCTCGTCTGAACTCCAGAGAACAGTGTACGGACTGTATATTTTATACAGTCATTGGTACGGACAGTTTATCACGGCTGTACCGCTGGATTGCGTCTCACTATAAGTTAGTTGTTAAAAGTGATATTTAATTAATCTTGGCTCTATGTAACGACTCTTCTGTCTTTTGATTCTCCCAGGTAACGTGTCACAGCATTAGTACACTGCTTCAGTCTTTCGCTTTCATGCTTGTACTAAGTAATTTTAGTAAAAATTTTGTAAAATAGTAATTTTTTTAAAACCTCAGATACTGTTGGTTAGTTCCTGTTGGTTGTGCACCTTTTTTACCAAGCAAGTTTGTGGACGCTATAACGGCACTGTTCACTCTGCCTAGTCATGCTAGAGTCTGGCGGAAAAAAGTGATTGACAGGTGGTAATTGGTGTGTAACTTATCTTTATTTATTTATTTATTTATTTATTTATTTATTTATTTGTTTGTTTGTTTGTTTGTTTGTTTATTTATTTATTTATGATTTGGTTATGAGTAAAACAAAGGCCATGCGGGTCAGGTAGTTGAAATGGTAGGCTACAAATAATTAATTAGTTATGAATTTAATAAATATTCATAAATAATTTATTCACCTCCCCCTATGACGAAGATGCCATGGTCCATCGCCATGTTTCACATTAGACATCGTATGATGCCAAATTGGTCAACATAGCCCAACCCTAAACGCTATACCAGGGAGTACTGAATTAGACAAAAAATAAATGCTATTTGTAAGCTTTGCAATATACATAGTTCTCTGTTCAATCACACTGTGCAGTTTTAGTGAATTGGAATGGATGGAAAATAAATTGGAATTTTAATTTGTTTGCCGACTTCATCAAGTTATCAATATAATGTGACACATACTAATACAAACTATTGATATATATTACAATATTTATTGTATCGCGATATATCTCAATATATTGCATCGTAACCCATGTATCGCGATATGTATCGTATCGTGAGGCCCTTGCCAATACACAGCCCTATTAAATTGTCCATAGTGTATGTGTGTGAATGAGAATGTATGGGTGTTTTCCAGTGATGGGATGCAGCTGGAAGGGCATACTTAAGGAATTGTTCTTCAATTCTTTTTGTATTTTTGGTATGAAATAACAAATCAATGCAATATGGGACATTCCAACATTCTCCAAAATATCTTCTTTTTTGTTCAACAGCAGTAAGAAATGCAAAGAGTAAATGATGACAGTTTTCATACATAGTTTTCATTTAAAATAAAGTTAATAGGAGTTTTTTTATTAAAATAATCTTAATATATTAAATAAATGTAATCTGAATTTATTTTGAATGAAAACTGTCATCATTTACTCTTTGCATTTCTTGCTGCTGTTGAACACAAAAGAGGATGAGAATGTACAAGATTTTTTGAAGAATGTTGGAATGTCCATACTACTGAATTCAATGGCCACCAGCTTCTAAAAATATTCAAAATATATATATTTTTTGTGTTCAACAGAGAAATAAACTGATAAAAGTTTGGTAACACTTATGGGTAATTCTTTATTTTATATTTGAGTTTTGGCTAAACTCTTCCTTTAATTGTGATTTGTGTGTAAAGCACTGCATACAACACTTAGAATAATAATCGCAAGCATTAATATTGTTTTCTTTTTCTGAATGAACATCAGTTTCTTTTTCTGTGAAAATAAAAATTATTTAATAATAAAAAAAACTTTTTGGTACAAAACCACTTTTTTCCTCCTCTGTTCCTTTTCCAGTAATGAGAATTTTCCTCATTATTTGCTGCAAGCCTGCCTCCCCTAAAGCCATTTTCTTCTGTGATATTAACTCATCTTGAGCTAAAATAACCGAGTGTATAGTAGAGAAACACAAATTGGCCTTAGCCTTGGGCAAGGCTTTTTCCCAAGATGCTTGAGTAACAGGGACATGCAGTACAGAACTATCCGGTGCAGAAGCCGAACAGCCCATCTCAACCCAGAGAGAGATGCTTCTGCCAAAAATCAGCCATGAGCTGCCGGTCTGCTCGGTGCCCAAAGCTGATGTAATGTGCCACTTCCACAGATGGCTGTGTAACTCTATGCCACGTCTGCAGCTCGCGCCTGCTTTTTTCACAGCACCTGCAGCTTGTTAATGACCAGACTGGATCTGCAACGGGACAAAGGTCTGCAGCTTTGGAAGGCAGGTGGAGACTTTTATATGTACTTGATTCTGCAAGGATGAAATGTTATGATGCACTAAACGGTCCCGAGTGAGACGGGGAGAAGCCAGACGACAGGTGCACGTCTTTTTTGGAGAGGCGACTACAGTATATCCTTCTGGATTGAGTGAACAGACAGAGTTAAGTGGAACAGCAGAGACAGATTGTAAAATTTGGAGTGTGGATTCAAAAGTTTACTTCCTACAGTCGTGAGAAGTTTTGAAAAGCTGTAGGCTTCAGTGTAAAAACATAGAGATAATATAAGATAATGTATTATAATATAGAGATTATGTATTTTTAAACTGATTAAAATGTCTAGATTAATTTGTTGAACAAATAACAAAAACAAAAAAACAACGTTTGTGTTCGTTAATGACAATGTGTTTCTGGCATTGCTGAAATAACGAAACAATCTATTCTGTTTTATATTAGGTGGCCTTAACTAATATGTATTTACACTGAAATTATTCATTTGTTACACTGTATTTATTGTGTAAATACTTGTTTTTACATTGTACTTGTGACTGATTAAATATAATTAATATTTAATTTCTGTTACCACACTGTTGACCAGGGGTGGGCAATTAATTTTTCAAAGGGGCCACATTAGACTTTGGGGTGGTTTTAGAGGACCAGACCAATACACATAGTTTGATAAAAAAAAAATAAAATTCTGTAAAACAAACATTCATAACAACTCAACCAAGGCTCATTCTGATTACGTACCCCAATATACATTTCTGGAGAGCAGCAAATACATCCCAGGAGATACGTTCTTTTGCAGTTTTTGTTTTCGCGAATCAACCAGAAGCCGCTGTGTATGCTTTTTCTCAAGTTTCTCTCATGAGTGACATTTGCATCTGCTGCTCTCACATAAATCCACCAAAGGCCACTGTTTACTGACTGTTTGACTGATCGATTGACTGACCCACCCTTCTCTTCTAAGTGAAGACTTTATTAACTAATAACTAACTAATTTATTAACTAATATATTTATATATAAATCAGAAAGAGATTTATTTGCTAAGTGTGCACAAACACACAAGGACTTTATTGCTTTTGAAAATATTTCACTCAGTATTTTCAAAAGCCCCAACAGACTAGCCCATCTACTTCCCTAAATCCAACCGACAATTTAAAAAATCAATTCAGAAAAAGAAAAGCTTTTGCCATTTTTTTACTATGTTTTCAGATTTTACCACATTCTTATCCTGTTATTCACTTATTTATTTATTTTTGGCTTTTGTTTTTCCTGCTTTCTGGAACCATTTCTAACTGGACTCGAACCCCATCGTCATGGTCAATTTCTCTCTGTGTCTCAAGTCCGCCGTCGTACATGGTGAGCTAACTAGACAAACTGGTAACAGCGGGAAATTCGTCCATATGGAGTTAAGTGGTCAGCTGGTAAACGCAAAAAGAAACAGCATCATACCGCCCTGTAGCATTCAATTTAAAGACGAAATGCAGCCATACGTACTTCTGGCTACATACTTTGCATAATTTTTACATAATCAGGTTGAATGTGAGGTGGATATGTGATGTAATGATCAATACTAAGAGAGGATCTGTATCTGGATTTGTTAAATCATTAATCTGAGAAAATTTGTCTACCTTTCTTACTGTGTAATTCCATACAAAGTCTGAAACAGCCTGGTTGTTTCTCCTCACATGACTTGTGGTTCACTTGAGACACTCTGAAATGTTGGTCTCACTAACAACATTTCTCACTAACACCACTTCCGGCGGCAACCTAGATAATGAAGATAATGTTCTATAAAGATATTTTGAGAATTTCCTACTCTAAATATATCAAAACTCAATTGTTAATTAGTAAAGTGCATTACTATAAACACGTCATTTACACAACTTTAAAGGAGATTTTCTCAATTTTAGATTTTTTTTAACCCAATTGTATAAATCTCCATTTACAAAAATTATAACTTATGACTTATGAATATAGTTTTGTGGTTCATACTAGTTTGAAATAATGGTGTATAAATAAAATACTACACTTTACACATTTCAGGGTCAAAAAAATTAAAAATATACATTTTAACCACATTCTAAATACTGTTCATCTACGCTTTGGCAACACTAAAACAACCAGTCATACCACTAAAGTGACTGAAATAGAGTAAAAGAGAGTGGAAATAAAAAGGCTGAGAATTGTCCTAGAGATGCGTGTAGGTACAGGATATCAGATTATTACTCTTGTCCTCTCCCACATACACACACAACCCAACACTTGCTCTTTTCAGCCAGGCATCCTCTTAGTAAAGAGGTCCACAAAAAAAGTGAGGGAAAGTTAGCTGATGCGTTGGTCCTTTCCATCAGCATTTGCTTCTTGAGATCAAAGCCCTTGCGGCCACGCTCTCTTTCTCCTGTGTGGGTGTGTGTGATGTTCATTACCACCCCAGGCCTTGTCCACGCTCTTCAGCCACACAGATCTGCTTTCTGCTATGAGCTGAAAGCTTCAAATTCACTTCTCGAGATCAAAGCATGGAGAGCTATGGACTCGCTTGTCAGAAAACTGAACTAACAAACTGCTGCTGAGCTAAGATCAGTGTGGACAGGCCTACCTGAGTTTCTGGATTCCTCCCAAAACTGCCTGAATGATGTTGTACAGATCAAATTCTGTTATTCTGCACACGGATTGACTGTGTCTTCATATTGGCAACATAATTTATTTATTTTTTACGCATATTCATATGATAGCATGCTTAAACATAGGCAGTTTTCATATGCACACTACAAAACATTCATCCTTGTCCAGTGTCTGTGCTTTTTCTCTTTAAGCCTAAAATTGTTTAAAATAAAAGGGATATGTATGAATCCCATCTCACAATTGTCATAATTGAGGAAATCCACAGTTTTTAGTAATTTGTTGGTATTGTTGGTCTGTCTACTTCATTTTGTTTTTGGACTGTGAAACAACAGCTTGGTCATTTTTGACACCTACAGTAGGCTGTGTTTGAAATAAAGCCTTATTTATTAGCAAACAGCCATCTGCAGTAGATGTTTTCAAGCATACTAATTCAATCCCATTAAGCAAATCCATCCAATTCACATAAATCCATCCAACCATCCAGCCATTTTCCAAACAGTGGTATACAGTGTACTGTCATCATACAGACATAAATTCATTTTTAATTGATATTAAATTCTTTCAGTTTTATGCATACATACATACATACATACTAAATCTTTTCTGGAGTGACTGTTAAACAGCAAGCACAAAGGCAACTCAATTGGCACTTTAGGTTTATTTACTGCCTCAAGTGGACTACAGTATGAGTATGACAACAGTTAAAATGCTGTTGTTTCAACATAAAATAATAAAATATAAGCAAACCCATACATTAGGGTTATGGGTTGCTAATACCTGGGTTGGAATCAGTGTCTTTATCTTTATCAGTTCCCTGAAAAATAAATACGAAAATTGCTGCTTGTTTAAACTACTTTGCTAAAACGGGTTGAAAAATCACAATTCTTGAAAATGTTTACAATTTGTTTAATTTCAATCCACTTTATTTGACAAAAAAATAAGTTAACTTAATCATTTTGTTTAGAGACTAAGCAGATATTTCCTAGGACTGACAGGTAGTAGATGTTTACTTCCCAGAATGCTTTGGGCTTGCATTTAGAAGAGAAAATGTTGATAACAACTGTAATATTAGGCACAAGATGTGTTTGGCACAATTTGTTGCTAATTTTCACGTTTTGCACCTTGTTAATATAACAAATCCATTTGCGCTACTATGTGGACTATACTTTGGGTATTTCGATCTATAAAGGATTTAATTTTTTGGTTTATTATAATGTTATTATTATTAACAGTAATATTTATTATATGCATATTTATACATGTTTTAATAAAAACAAGTTTGGATTTGTCCACCCGTCGGGTTTTAGAGACGTATGCGTCACTATATGGGGGATAAGAATAGGACGTGTTTTTGGATATAACTCATTTTTGACCACATTTTGTTATCATTGTGAATTTCCTTTTTGCTGGAAATTAGAACTGAATTTAAAATATAGTTTTAAAACAGATCTTTCCACTTAACAAACAAAATTAAATATGTAGGCTAATGGATGTCTTCAGTGGAGTGAGTTTCCACCATTTTCTCCATGAAAATAAAGGAGTAAAGTAAAGAGTAAAAATAAAGGAAATGGAAAGTAAAGAGGCAGAATGGAGGAAGCTCATTCTTTATCCTCACACTGCAGATGGTTTGTTTGACTGTTTTCTCGTTAGTTAAGTGTTCAGTTTTTCCATTCAGTTTTTCCACTTACAATGTTTGCCATGTAAATAGCAAATGCGCCATGGAGTGACACAACTGACTCTTAAAGGAAATGGGAGATGAGACTCTAGTTTAATTCACGTTATGCTCAAAACACACTCATAGCTCATTAAGAGAATAAGCACAACCCTGTTAGACCATGTGCCGTGGTTGAAATTATATTTGTTTACATCCTTAAAATAGCAAAACTGAGTTCAGACATGCCCTTCATGCTTTTGCGCCATGCGCTTTAGACTTTGTACCTAGATTGTTAAAATAGAGCCTAAGTGTTTTAAGTAAAGCAAAATAATTGTTATGGTATAATTTTCATTAATATGGGAGGCTTTAAAGTTTAGAAAAAATCTATAAAATTTTGAGTTTTGATACAGTAACTACTGTTAAAAAAATTTCTTTTTGGTATGAATTTAACACTTCACTTTAAGAACAATAATTGTGCTCAGATCAGAATCTTCTTAGTCGTTCAGATCTATATAAAACAACAAACTCTATTGCCATTATCATGCTTTTACTATTGACTTTTCAACACAGAGACTTGATTTTAATCACTTTGTTTAACAAAATGTTACTTGTTTAAATAAACTCGGATTAGTCTTGTTGTATGAACCTAAACTCAACCCAGGCTCATTATTGATACGTACGTATATACATTTCGTCCTAAGAGGTGTGTTTGTTTTGCAGTTTTCAAATTTCTCTTGCGAATGCCATTTGCGCCTACTGTTCTTGCGTAAATCCATCAGAATCCGCTGTCGACTAACTGACTGACTGACTGACTGACAACACAATCAATTCGTACAATCTCATTCATACAATTTAGTACAATTTGCTTCTCCTCCAAAGATGGCTGGGTTTAGGGTGCCACACCTCCATTTTAGAATCATACATTTTTATATGACTGAACTTGTACGAATTAGCCACTAAACCGACAAAACGTAAAATAGTTACGTTTCCTCGTGAGATCAGGCTGGACTGACCGACTGATAACCTTACCCACCCCCTTCCCTAAATCCAACCAATAGTGTTTTCAAAAGCACCGATTGACCCGATCACCCCCTTCCCTAAACTCAACCGATATTGTTTTTTTTAAAAAAAACAGAAAACCTGGGCAAACTGGTAACAGTGGAAAAGCTGTCCACATGGAGGTAGGTGGTCAGCTGGTAGTGCGAAAAGAAAGAGAAGCGTCTGTAGCGTTCAGTTTAAAAACGAAATGCAGTTAGACGTAGCTCTGGCTATATAATTTGCGCTCTTCAGAAATGTATACGGGGTATGTTTTTACAATGAGCCTGTGTTCCCTAAACTAATCTAAAATAAGATGAAAAAGTTTCCCTCAGTTTTGTTTTCCACTACCCTGAATAAGTCCATACTTTGAATTTTAGATGATTTCTGATGATGATGTCACTCTCTAGCTCCAACATTGTGTTCTGGTAAACATCAGACATAATATGGCATATTGTTATGGAGTTGTATCAGATTAACATGACGCAAAGGCAATCTGCTCTGACAGGCTTTTAGCATATGGTAATGCTCAAGTTGTAACTTTTTCAACTTTCCAAAGGTCTTCTTTTAGCAATACCAACTTGAGTTCTGCTAAACTCTCGCTGTACACATGATTTAATGTTTAGCCCACAGCCACTGTTAAAGTCAAAGTATCATATCACAAGCAAACCTTTCTGCAACTTCTCGGAACAAACAGACAGTGCAGGAGACCAGTGAGAAAGCAGGATCTCCAGGGCTTTGAGAGAGCCGTGTGGGCCTGGAAAAGGCAGAGAAGCCTCACGCACAGGCAGATACAGATAGCCCTGTGTGGCACCGTAATTAATCAGACAGCAAGCTAACGCTAACAAGTAATGCATCAGTGTGTTGGAGAGCTGGGTTATGGATGACGGGGAGGGAGAGCTGTTCTGGATGAGACAGATCTGGTGCACCTGGGCAGAAAATCACACCGCCAGGCCCATGAATCACCTCACACTGAATGAGGACTGCACTGCTTCCATGTCATTTCGTCTTAGCCAAGAGACACACACAGTGCACAGACTGGCTAATGTGGGGGCAAACATACTGTACTGTATGTGTGGAGGAAGGATAGGAAAGAAACGCATAGGCTTCTTGTTTGCTGCTTTGCAAATATAGGTTATATGTGATCATTTTCCTAATAAACGTCCAGTCAGTGTTCATAAGTTATTTTAAAATTGCTTTTCTTTAGCATATTTTTATTATGATTATTATGGACATATGATTGTTAATACATATTAATTACACAAACATTAATGGTAACACTTTATAATAACTACACACTATGAACCATTGATTAAGCATAAGCAAATAGGGAATTCATTATATGTTAAGCATGAACTCTACATTATTAAGCGTTAGTAAGCAGTTTATAACTGCAGCTACAAATACAGTATTCTTGATTTATAACCACATTTATAATGTGCTTAATAACTGTACTTTCATAATTTGTTAATGATTTATTTTTCATTACTAAATTAAGTATTACATTATTAACAAACCAGTTATTTAAGCATTGTTGGTTGTTTTTTAAGATCATTCAGAATGAGTTAGTAAATGATTAATAAGCTATTCAAATTAACATTTATAATTCTTATTATTCAGGCATATACAAATAGTTAATTTGTATGGTAATAAATGCTTTATTAACTCAACTTCATGCAGTTTTGTGACCTAATCTAAAGTGAGGACTATTTATGCTTTATAAATTTCTCATAGCATACATAGTAACCATTACTATATTCCTGAATAATACGATATATAAACATTGATTTCAATAGCTTATTAATCATTTACTAACTCATTCTGAATTATCTTAAAAAACACCAACTCTCTTAAATACAAATGGTTTGTTAATAATGCAATACTTAATTTAGTAATGAAAAATAAATCATTTACAAAGTATGAAAGTACAGTTATTAAGCACATTAAAAATGTTGTTAGAAATCAATTAATACAGCATTTGTAGCTGGAATTATAAACTGCTAACTAACACTTATTAACGTAGAGTTAATGCTTCTAACTTCTGCTTACTAATTACCCATCTAATTTAGTTTTTTTCTGAATTTATTGGTTGCATTTTCCAGGAGTGATACTAAAGACATTTATTTTTTAATAATACATTTTTCTGTGAAATAGGCAATACATATTTGCTATATGGAAACAGCAACAGTGGCAACTACACTAATAACAATAATAATAATAATAATAATAATAATAATAATAAACTAAAATATAATAAATAAATATATAATCTACTACCATTTATATGATACACTATAAAAGTATAAAAGTAGATTTAAATTTAATATCTGCAATGCTATTGCATACATTTACTGTAAAACATAAATGTTACAAAATATAATTACAAAATATATTTTTTCAAACATGTAAACATTTTATATTATTATTACTGTTATTATTTATCTAATAGTAAACAAATACATCAAATGTAAAAAATTATTCAACAATAAAATATATTTTAGAAGACATTAGACCATATATTTATACATGTTGTTTCTGTCAGTTACTACACACAATATATAATTGAAAAACAACTGCCAATTTACAATAGTCTCTTTTCTATATTATATTAGTTTTATTTGTTTGCTTGACAAAAAAAAAAGATGAAAAAGGAATCCTGCTACAGTCTGACAGCACCAATTAGCTGAAATGCTACTCTGTTTTGTGGTCTATCGACTTGCTCTCTTATGCACGATCATCATTCGCACAAGGACAAGCATCCTTTCTAGCCAGTAGGAAAAAGGATTGTGTGTCAAGCAGGTGTGCGGCTATATCTTGCAGCAAAGATCTCTCACACCAAGCAAAAGAACAACGGTACACAGATTTCCGACCTGCTGAGTAAGTGGATACTGAAGCTTTTAAAGGGCGGTCAGAGCCTAATTGCTTTTAATTTCACACAGGGTGTCCACTAGCACAATTAATTACAGTGCAAATGAGTCCTTTATAAAGTCCTTTATACCCGTTGTCCTTGATTTTGAATCATGTAACTGATAAAGCATTCGATGGGAGTGTGAGTGGCCACTTCTCCAATTCTAATTAGAGCTCGAAAAAAAAGAGAGGTGAGGGTTGGAGGCAGTCATCTGTATATGCTTTTCCTCCAATCGCACCCTGCGCATTTAACAAGAACCAATCTTCACTGTCAGGAAATGAAGCATTACCATTTTAAATGACCCAGGCTATTGCAACGAGGAGGAAGGCAGGACGTATTTGTATGCAGGACAAGTGCCAGGCGCATGACAATGTCAAACTCGCTGACAACACATTGGAAATGACTAACCGAGAGGAAGAACGATCAGGCTCAGGGCAGCTCAGGGGGTGAAAATAATCCTTTTAGCAAACATTCGGCAGTAATGTGGAGATAATTACTTGGAAATGTCATGGTTTTATCGCAGCCATGCACAGAAATGTAATTTCATTCAGACTGAAAATGTGACAACATTTTTAAATGGGGTCGCTTACACTCAAGTCATTTGCGATGTATTTCACCGAGGTTTACACATGCATCTTCTTCTGAGCCTTCACAGTCCATTCGAGATATTCACAACAAGTGTTGGCTGTAATTAGTTAGTAAGTAAATAGGTACTGTTATTAAATTACTTTTCTGCTAGCCGCTAAAATGTAAAGTAAGAGGTTTAATTACAGTTACTGACAATACACTACCCTTATATACTGTACAGTTCAACAGTTTTACAGTTAAAGTCTGAATTATTAGCCCCCCTGAATTATTAGCCTCCCGTTTAGTTTTTTTCACCAATTTCTGTTTAACTGAGAGATTTTTTCAACACATTTCTAAACATGATAGTTTTAATAACTCATCTCTAATAACTGATTTATTTTATCTTTGCCATGATGACAGTAAATATTTTACTAGATCTTTTCAAGACACTTCTATACAGCTTAAAGTGACATTTAAAGGCTTAACTAGGTTAACTAGGCAGGTTAGGGTAATTAGGCAAGTTTTTGTATAACGATGGTTTGTTCTGTAGACAATCGAAAAAATTTGCTTAAAGGGGCTAATAGTTTTGACCTTAAAATGGTTCTTAAAAAAATTAAAACTGCTTTTATTCTAGCCAAAATAAAACAGATAAAAAAAGAAAAACTATTATCAGACATACTGTGAAATTTTCCTTGCTCTGTTAAACATCATTTGGAAAATATTTAAAAAAGAAAAAAAATCAAAGGGCGGCTAATAATTCTGACTTTAACTGTATATAGCAAGTAAGTAAGTAAGTAAGTAAGTAAGTAAGTAATGTGCATTTATGTATGGCCATACACCTAGAGCTCTTTACAATCACAAGTAGGTCTCTCCACATCACTCATCAGTGTGCAGCGTCTACTTGCATGATGTGATGGCAGCCACAGGACAACGACGCCAGTGCGCTCACCACACACCAGCTATAGGTGGAGTGGAGAGACAGTGATAGAACCAATTCAGTGGATGGGGATGATTGGGAGGCCATGATGGGTAAGGGTCGATGGAGGAAATTTGGCCAGGACACCGGGGTTTTATCCCTGGTCTTTACGAGAAGTGCCATGGGATCTTTAATGACCACAGAGAGTTAGAACCTCAGTTTAACATTACATCCAAAAGACGGTGCACACTGACCATATAGTGTCCTCATCACTATACTGGGGCATTAGGACCTACACAGACTGCAGGACAAGCACCCCATGTTGGCCTCACTAACATCACCTCTAACAGCAAACTAGTTTTTTTCCAAGGGGCTAGGTACAAACCAGGCTCAGCCCTGCTTATCTTTAGTGAGTAACCAATCCTGGGCTGCAGGGTGAAATGGCTGCAGTTCAATTCAGAGATACAGCATTATATATATTTTGCAAAACTGTATTTTTGATCTAAAGAAAAACTTTTATCAATTATGAAGACAACTGCATATGCTTAAGAAAAAATATTGAGAAATGTGTTTATGACAATATAAGAGACAAATTCAGAGCAGAGTAATTGTCAACCCAGGCTCATTCTGAAAACGTACCCCTATATACATTTTTGTAGAGCGCCAAATACGGGACGTATTTAGGAGGTACATTTTTTTGCAGTTTTTGTTGTCGCGAATCCGAAGGTCGCTGTGTATGTTTTTTTAAATCTCAAATTTCTCTAGAGAGTGCCATTCGCGCCTGCTGTTCTCGCGTAAATCCACCAGAGGCCACCGTCTATTTCCAGACTGACATTTGACTGACTGAATGACTGACTGACTAACTGACGGATCGACCTAAACCTAACCAATTGTATTGACTGACCCGCCCACCCACTTCCCTAAATCCAACCAACAATTTTCAAAAGCATTCCAAAAAAAAAACACTTGTCTGATTTGTACCACATTTTCAGATTTTACCACATTCTCACCCTGTTATTTACTTGTTTATTTTATTTTTTGGATTCTGTTTTTGTCTTACCCGCTTTCTGGAACTGTTCTTCACTGAACTTGAAGCCCATCATTGTGGTCAACTCCTCTCTGCATCTCAAGCTAACAGGACACACTGGTAACAGCAGGAAAGCTGTCCATACAGAGGTAAGCGGTCAGCTGGTAAGTGCAAAAAGGAACAGAGTCATACCGCCCCATAGCGTTCATTTTAAAAATGAAATGCAGCCATACGCAGCTCTGGCTACATAATTTGCGATCTCCAGAAATGTATATAGGGCTACATTTTCAGAATGAGCCTATGTTGACAATTGTATACTGTATATAGGTAAGATGTTTTGCATAATTCAAACTAAAGAAGGTTTTATATGTCTGACAATTGCACATGCTTTAGAAAAAATGAAATATTTGTCAATATGGTTTGTATGAAATATGGTGTGATTCATTTGAAACTTTTTATGTTTTGGTACATATGTTTTCTTAAATTTTAACATTATTTTTTAAACAAAAATAAAAGGTTCTGTTTGTCTCAAGTTTTTAACATTTATCATTCAAACTGTTTAATTTATATTATCTTTGTATGGAGATTTTTAGTCAAGTTAATAAATTGCTTACTAAATTGGTTACTAAGTTACTTAAGAAAGACCCAGACTTAAGAAAAAGTACAAGTGCTCTATCAAAAAAGTGACTTGAGTAGAAGTTGAAGTGCTCTTTAAGCACAATACTTAAGTGGAAGTACTAAAGTATTCAACATTTTTTCTACTTAAGTATTGCAAGTAGTTTATTTAAAAATGTACTTATTTTTAAAAGAGCAGTCAAAAGACATACTGTTTTGTTTATTTTAAATATCTTTTTTGTGGCACAGGATTAAGCAGAACAAAAAGAACCATGGTTTACGATTATATATATATATATATATATATATATATAGCTTATATAGCTCTTATGGATAGCTCAAACTGCTGTTTTGTTTATTATATTATCTTTAACTTGACATGTTTATTTAAATCGGATGGTAGAGTATGCACTTCCTTCTATATGAACTGTCTTTCACTACGACAAATGCAAACATTGGTTCTAAATAGGGTCACGGGTGGTCTTTTTCCTCATCGCCACGAACAGTTAAAAGTGAAGGAGTTGAAGGTGGAATTTCTGGATTTTCCATGTCTAAAACAAACTAAAGTGCTCTCTCTTCTTTGATCGTCTGATCAATGAATGATTGATTCGTAACATTTTTATAATTGTAACGAGTAACTATGCAACACATAAAAAAATCTACTGGAGTAAAAGTATTAAGCTCATGGAAAATATGCACTAAAGTAAAAGTAGAAGTAAAAGAAAAAAAACAATACTCCAGTAGAGTACAGATACAACCTTTTAGTACTTAAGTACAGTAGTGAAACAGTTCTACTTCGTTACTATACATCTCTGCTGTTCAGACAATGTGAAGAAAAGTCATTTAAATACATATTAAATAATATATGTTCTAATATATATTCTAATAATAATACCAGTATATTCTGTACGGCGACGCGGTGGCGCAGTGGGTAGCGCGTTCGCCTCACAGCAAGAAGGTCGCTGGTTCGAGCCTCAGCTAGGTCAGTTGGCATTTCTGTGTGGAGTTTGCATGTTCTCCCCATGTTGGCGTGGGTTTCCTCTGGTTTCCCCTACAAGTCCAAAGACATGCGGTACAGGTGAATTAGGTATGCAAAATTTAACTGTAGTGTATGAGTGTGTGTGTGTGTGTGTGTGTGAATGAGTGTGTATGGATGTTTCCCAGTGATGGGTTGAGGCTGGAAGGTCATCCGCTGCATAAAACATATGCTGGATAAGTTGGCGGTTTATTCCGCTGTGGCGACCCCAGATTAATAAAGGGACTAACCCGAAAAGAAAATGAATGAATAAATATATACTGTACAGTTTTTGAAGCTCAATTAACAATCGCAGGACATGCAAAATAGTCTTACTTTGGGCATGATGCTGATTTGATTTGACTTAACAAAATCCCCACAGAGGGAGCAAAGCACAGAGCAACATATCAAACACAGATGGACAGGTTATTTAATACAGACCATCAAAAGCATGCTGTGTAAGTTTGATAGCATTGCAACAAATTGCTTTCTTATGTGGGTCAAATGAAAAATTGCTCCTCAAACATAGCAGGCACAGAAATAGGGGCCGTTTGCCCTGCTGCCCTGTTTGAAATCACTTGCTAGGCTCATATCATATCTCACTGCTATGCTGCAGTCCCACCGGGCTGCCCTCTCTCAGTGCTCTTCACTGACTCAAACCCCTGGATTCAGCCATCTATGATTTGTAGTTGACAGCCTTACAACAAAGACTGGTTCTATTTCCATTAAAAACAAAACAAGACAAAAAAAAAAAAAAAAAACTGCTACTGAATGATGTTTGGTTTTGTTTCTCTGCATTCTTCCACCAATTCAGAAAGAAAATAGCATAGAGCTTTGTTCCTTTTTATTTACAATGCCACTACTGATGCACAAAAGCATTAAATAGACTTTTAAATAGAATTTCAATCAAATGAACACAAATAAAGCGATGTTACATCGCTTTAGAATTCCTAGAGTTGCAGTGCAAATACAATGAGAAAAATGGTCCAGGGTAGGGTTGCACACTTCTGCCTAAAAAGAGAATCATATTTTTTTTTTCTTAAAATCAAGATCACGATTTTCTCACGATTCTGTAGATGTAAATTAAATTTAATGAGTAAGCTATTATTATTGTTATTGTTATTTCTCAAACATATGCTAAAACAACAATAATAATATTAGGCCTGTTTGTGTAGGTCTATGTGTTGAGACTTGAACAGACTTTAAATATGTCCTGGTTATTAATTCACAGTAAAGTGATGACATCAGAATACAACCATTCATAATTCTGAAGTTGAATTGTTATGTTTGGGACATATGCATGTCATTTGTCATTGACAGCATTATTTGTCAATATTAGATTCCCTGCATTATATTCAACATTACTTATATAGGCTAGAGTGGTTATACTGACCCAGTAAACATTTATTTTCATGCACAGCACTTTGTGTTCACTATCAAAGAAAAAACATTTCAAATTCTTGTCGTAAACTTTAAAATGCAATATGATTGTTTAAATAATGTGCCCGCTTTCGGTTTCACTTTCACTGCCAAGTGCGTTCATGTCATGTCTGCGGTCACTCTGAGAAAAAAAAAACAAGCATGCAAATCATACTTCGCACGCGGCTCTCAAATGATTGTCCTGTACAACAAACTGAAGGTTATTTACAACTTTATTACCTGTTATTTACAGCCTATGCAGGTTCTGTTCACTAAAGTGGACATGGCGGGCACACGCACGTCCTCTCGCTAGTAAACAAACAGTACATCAGCTCATGCGTGATTTTGCAATCGCAATGACATTTTTTAATGAATTATACATTATAAATACAGTGTGTGACATTTCTAACACCATTTGGAGGTGTCCATGTTGCTGAGCAAAGTATATAAAACAAAGTGAAGACTTGTGGACCAGCCTTTACACTTCTCTCTTGACCTCTCTTGAAAATATAAATTGGCTGAATCATAGAAAAGCAGGATTAAGATCCTGTGTAGGGTCAAATCGAGATTGTGATCTTTTTTCGATTAATCGTGCAGCCCATATTCTAGTTCACAGTGAACTAGACTTGGTGGCTAGTTCCCATATCTGGTGCAAAAGCCCCTTTTAACTGACTGGTCTGAAAGGCCTTTATAGAGAGAAGGAACTATGATATCAATTTGTATGCAAAAACTCAGAAGCAAGTTAGCATTTTAACACTTCTGTTTCCATTGTCTCAAAGTTAATGGTTTTTTTTAACAGGATTTCTGTTAAATCAATTAAATAAGGTCTGTGGTAAACTTAAGATCCTTTTAATGTTTTACTTAATTTTTTTTAAAGGCATTTTCGAAGCATTAAACGGCATTGCGCCAATCAGGTGCTCATACTTTTTCCACAAAAAAAACCAAAAACTTTTCTAATAAGATAACTTAAGATAATAAGTTATCAGGCATAGAAGGTGAACAAACTTGGTGTAGTTTGTTTACAGCCTAAGATTAGCTTGTTAGTGCTTGCACATTTATTTAGGATTTAAAAGTCATGAAATATTTTCTGAAGATTAACTTGATGGATAAAAAGTGTATGTATAGTGAACTATGGGAAAATCTGATGGGGATTTCATTGAGGAAACCAGTGTAACAGTTGAGGACAAAGTGCTGTCACAGTTCCTCCACTCCATTGCTGCCTAATATAGTGGTCAAAATTCATATCAGATTGGATTGGGAGTTATTTATGATGTAGGCTGTTAGCCTTCTTTGAACACATGATAAATGAGCAGCGGCGCTGGCCTTCTCCTAAAGTAAACTCCACAACTTTGTTATAGAACGTGACCGCTAAAGAAGTCAACACATTTGTTTAAAAAAAAGAGCTCCACAGAATGCAACTGAAATATTCAATTATTTTTTTTATTCCAGTCGCTAACTCTACTGCACCTTCCACTGACATTCAAGTGAATCCAAATAATCTTATTAGCTGGTGAAGGCTGTTTGGATGGCAGTCTGGGTAATAGAGCCGAAAGAGGTTGAACTGGCAGTGGTGGTTCACTCGGGGGAATGGATAATATATATATA
>CAIGQZ010035027.1:12462276-12481710 GCA_903798205.1 Danio tinwini
ATGTATATGTATATGTATATGTATATGTATATGTATATGTATATGTACATGTACATGTACATGTATATGTATATGCATATGCATATGAGCCATTTGCCTTGACCTGAATGAATGTTCTCCTACTTCCAGAAATCCAAATGTTTTCAGTTGATAAGAGTGATAATGTATTGACATCATCAAAAAGTCATGGGCACACGACTAACATATCTCAGCAGCTTTAACAACGTTTTGTTCTCACAAGATCATAGAAATCAAATAGACTACATATATTAACCATATTTACTACAATACATGAAAAGCAGGAATCGTAACATAAATAAAGGGGTGAATCTAATAAGAAATGACACTGAGTGAAATGAGATTTGTTCTCCTTCCAGAGCACATTCCCATTGTGGAGATATTTAACCTGCTAAAGCAGTAGAAGTGTGATCTTGATGTTGTTAATCAGAAGGAGAAATAACTGTTAGCTAAGGAACATCCAAAGGCCAAATGTCTGGACCACCTTGTCTGGGTTAGGATATCTGACCTAAGAAGAACACGCTGTCCTGGTGGAGCACATGGCTCTGGGTTGAGGATAAGGGCTGAAGGTAAGTGATGTTAATGATGATAATCACAGTGATCTGGCAGTTAAGATCCAGCTGCATAAACAAAAGAACAACTAAAGAAAGCTGTTTGTGAGACCCGCACCAGGATCTCTAACTCATAGTGCCAAGTTCTATTGTGGGAGCATTGATAAGAAACATGTGGAGCAAATCAGCCTTGTCTTCTCACCTTGCAGTTACAACATGACCCATATTAGATGTAATCAATACAGCCTGAAATGGCTGCATTCGTTTATTTGATAAAGACAGTTCTCTGAGAGATTCTGTATCAGTTTAATTTGTTATTTTTTATTTTTTACACTGTGATAAAGATATTTTACTGAAAAAGTAAGGTTCATCAAGAATTATTATGATTTTTAGGAACACTCTATGAAGTGAATGTTTATAATGAATAATGAAAATTATGAAAACTATAAGAGACAACAAACATTAAACTGCACTATAATGACAGTTACAATACATGATGACAGTTACATATTACTGATGCATTTGTAAAGCATAGTAACTGCATTATGACTAAAAATAAGTATTTATAAGTGTTGGGAAAAGTTACTTTTGAAAGTAATGCATTACAATATAAAGTTACTCCCCAAAAAAGTGCGTTACTTAATTACTTTTTTGGAAAGTAATGCGTTACTTTTTCATACCTTCCTGAGGCTTGATCTCTTTCACAACTTGCAGGATATTTTTCTTTTGTTTTTAAATAGAGGAGCTCTGCATTTAACGACACACTGTATAACCTACACATTCATTTACCTTAAAATAATAATAATAATAATAATAATAATAACCATTTGAATAATTGTACCTTCTGGGAACTTCCCGGACCTATACTTTGCATGCCGTATATACAGATTAATAAAAGTTGTGGTTGCTACTTTTGTATTTTAGTCTTATTAGTTCCGTAAAATCACAGTCAATTGAGACTATCCTCTTTTTTTCCATGTGTTTAAAATAATGAGAAGACTTCCATCCCAGAAATGTAAGGCTCTGCCATCTTGGTTTTTGTATGCTCCTGCAGGAAGCTCATTTTCTCATTGAGTGTGATTCAACATGATTACACTCATTTTATTTTAGCTAACTATTTTTAAAAGCATATTAATTCATCTAGAAAGTAACAAGTTACATTTTTTAAATAAGTAACTCAAATATTATTACTTAACTTTTTTAAGTACTGCGTTACTTTACTCGTTACTTAGAAAAGTAATATTATTATGTGTTACTTGCAATGCGTTACCCCAACACTGTTTGTAAGGCATAGGGTTCTTATCAACAGTAAAAAAAAACACTAATTTAATTGACAGAACAAATACTGTTAACTTACTAAGTGTCACGATCACCAGCAATCTTATCTTCTTAGATTGCTGGTAAACATGCACCATCACTTACGGACTTCAAATCCGCCATCTTATGGACTACATCTCCATTCATGCACTCCGCTTGCACACACACGTTCCTCATCCTGACTGATTGCACACACACAACCGGAGGATTGTCAAGGACTGATTACACACAATATATCAGCAGCAAATACACTCACTCCTGTTGCCAAGTCTTGTCTACTGTTAGTGACACTACAACGCATTTCCTGGTTTGTTTTCTTGTGTTTTGATCATTGCCTCGTTTATCTGTGTATTCCTGTTTGCTGCCTGCCTTCTGATCATCTGCCTGTTCTCTGACTACGTACGACTCTGGATTGCCCTTTTACATCTGTTTGCTCCTGTGTTGACCATTGCTTGTCTGACCATTCTAATAAACCTGCATTTGGATCCGCACCCTGTTGTCAGCATCACATCCCTGGTTAAACTAAGAAGTCTGTAACTATAGCATATGACATTGTTTTATCATTGTAGACTGCATCTTTATAAATTCAATCATGACTGACTAATAAATACGTATTTAAACAGTTTTAATATTGTGAAATGCTATTATCATTGTTATAAATGTTTATGTTTTAAGTAATAATATAAATTATATAAAATAGTAACAAATTGATACATGAAATAGCTAAAATATACAATATCATAAAATGCTAATTCTAATGAACTAAAGGGAAAATGTTCTGGTAAAGTTGGTACAAACTGTACCAATGGTACAGGAGAATGATAGACATCATGGCTGGTCAATAATGGCATAATAGTTATCAATGTTCACAACATGTTCCAATGAATACAACCCAGGCTCATTCCGAACACATACTGCTACTGTATATACATTTCTGGAGAGTGCCAAATACCTCCCAGGAGCTATTTTTCTGCAGTTTTTATTTTCTCGAATCTACCAGAGGCTGATGTGTATGGATTTTCATATCTCAAATTTCTCTTGCGAGTGTCATTCGCGCCTGCTGTTCTTGCAAAAATCCACCAGAGGTCACTGACTGACTGAATGACGGATTGACTGACCTTCCCTACTCCTTCCCTAAACCCAATCAATAGAGTTTTCAAAAGCACCGATTGATCTGCCCACCCACTTCCCTAAACCCCACCGACAGTTTTAAAAAGCAATCCAGAACAAAGAGAAGCCCTTGCCTGATTTTTACCATGTTTTCAGATTTTATCACATTCTCGCCGTTATTTACTTGTTTATTTTATTTTTTGCCTTTTGTTTTTGTCTTACCTGCTTTCTAAAACCGTTCTTCGCTGGACCCCATCGTCGTGGTCAACTCCTCTCTAAGTCTCAAGTCCACCAACATGGCGAGCTAAGTAGGCAAACTGCTAACAGCGGGAAAGCCAACCATATGAAGATAAATGGTCAGCAGTTAAGCACGAAAAGGAACAGCATCATATACCGCCCCGTAGCGATCATTTTAAAGACAAAATGCAGAAATACTTACTCCTGGCTACATAATTCGCAAACTCCAGAAATGTATATAAGGCTACATTTTAAGAATGAGCGTATGTTCAATGAATCTATCAAGTAATAATCGAAAAAGATATCAACCTCATTTACATTAATGTAATTGTTGTGGTCTTGTAGAGGGCGGGGCACTTCAGATGCTAGGGAACATTTGATTGGTCAGAAGATCTGAAGATAAGTTGATGTGGAGAGTCAAGTCATCAGAATCACTGATCCATAAGCAACAGACTGGAAGTTTTGAATCCTTAAATTACTTATAGAAGCATTTTTTTTTACAGCACACTAGCTTATAGTAAGTTAAAACCTCAATTTGGGAGATATACTTTTTTAAATATTCCACACATTTGACCACCACTAGCAACCATATCCATGCTTCTCTAGTCTATACATTGGCCTTCAGTAGATGTTGAGAGCCTGAGAAGGATCTAGTCTTCAGCTTAGCCTATATTGACCCCTGACCTCTTGACTATAATTATAAGCAGTGACCTTTGACCTAGCAGACAGACAGAAACGGAGCAGGATGGGGTGCCTCCAATTATAGACAGGACGCCCCGTTCATCAGGCAAATGCACATAAGTACAATGGAGACAAATATTTGCCATCTATGGTCTACATCAGGCTGTTAAACAAGCTGGATAAGAGCCCTCAAGTGGGTTGATGCTGGATAAATGTTATGATGTTTCCCACCCAAAATAAACAAAAATAGCTTTGGTTGTTTTGCTGTAAGGCACAACACTTTTTGCCTGGAAAGGATTTTTATGTGAGCCTCAACAGCTGGCTGCTCAATTTTAAACTCTTAAAGATGTGTTTGCTTTTGTAACAGGTTAAGACTGAAAGAAACAAAACAAGTTCATTCCTCCAGACATGGAGAAACTGGCTTATTAATATTATTAAATTGCTCCTATTATGCTTTTTGGAGACTATCTTTCATCTAGTGTGTTATGTAGCTGTTTGTGAATGTAAAAAATCTGCATCTTTAAAAAGATCAAAGTGCATAATAAATACTGTCTCCCGAAAGACTGAAAAAATACTAATTCCAAACTGCCTGAAATGAGTCGTCAGTAATTTCAGACTTATTTCCTGCACAAACCTACAGAGGTTTGCAACAGATTTGCATAATATGAGCTTTTGGTGTTCATTGGCTTCCCACAAATAATGTCTACTTTGACCATAAGACATTTTATTTGTAGCTAAAGCCTAAATAAGTTTGATTCCTGTTGTAAATAGCTGCATTTCCACTGTCAGGCCAGTGCGAGCCAGGGCTTTTATCGGGCTGAGCCATGCCAATAGCCCAGGAGCATGAGCAGTAAGACCGAAATCATTTCACGTTTCCACTGTCGGGCTTATAGCTCGCAATGCGTCATGCAAATCCCGCCCCCAGAACGTCCCTCTAATCAAACGTCACAAAACCCGCCCAGTTGAGCGGAAAGCACACCATCGCATCATCACGAAACGATTAAAATGTTTTTTTCAGATAGGCCTTTGTAAAATAAAAGTTTAAAATAGCTTGAAATGGTTTAATTTATTTGTATTATATCTAAATTGTTATAGCTTTTGTTTGTTTTATATTGGTTTATTTATTTATTGTGATTTTATTATATCCGAAATTTGTAATTCTTTAAATGATTTAAGTATAGCTTAGGCTTTTTTTATCTAGATATGACACTATTGTGTTGAGTTTACAAAAGTGGACACTTAATTTGTAAAATGTTATGTCTTTCTGTTGGATTCATATTTTGTATTATCTCTAAAAGAAAATAAGAAAGAAAGAAAGAAAGAAAGAAAGAAAGAAAGAAAGAAAGAAAGAAAGAAAGAAAGAAAGAAAAAAAAAACAGCCGATCGCGGCATCAAGAGCTGTCAAGCAAGCGCTTTTTCGCCCGGTCTCTCACACACACACGCACATGCATATAAATGAGCATGTTTCATGCACAAACACACCTTTTAAACTTGACAAAAACTCCCGACAACTGTTACTAACTGCTACTGTATGTCTTTAATGTGGTGTAAAGATTATTATGCGTTATTGAAACATCGAGGACGCTGCAAAGAAATGTCACTTATTAAATTAAAACTACTTTATTATTTTATGCAACACCCTTACATTTAAAAGGAAATCATAAGGGTGATCATAAGCAAAAAGACCTCTAGCCTATAAGGTGTTTTATGGAATAGCCTATATTTATTTTATTTTTTATTTTGGCGCATGAAGTCCTGTGCGCTCGGAAAACTAGTGTAATGGCGGCATGCCATCTTTACCAGACTCGGGCAAACTCCGCCTCTCTTTTGACTCCACCCCGAAGCCTTTTTATAGGAGAACAGCAGGCGCAAATGGCACTCGCAGGAGATATTCTCAAAAAGCATACACAGCGGCCTCTGGTGGATTCGTGAAAACAAAAACTGAAAAAAAAATAGCTCCAGGGACGTATTTTGCTCTCTCCAAAAAGATATATAGGGGTACGTAATCAGAAGAAGCCTGGGTGTATTTAAGTGTGAAAGAAGCTTTTGAAGTTAAAATAAAAAAATAATAATTTATTAAAATAAATAAATAAATAAATAAATAAATAATAATACAATTTCTCAGTTTATTATTATTTATGGGTGTGGGTGGCGTACCTAATGTTGGTTGGTTTTAGTTTGAACTCGGGTATAAAAAAAGGAAAAATGCAAACAATGTTTGGTCTTTGTATTGTTCTTTGTTTTTTTTATCATACCTGTCTTTCTAATAAAGCATTTATCAAAAAAAAATTATAAAGAATATGCAGCTTGTGAACTTGGTTGCTGATGAAGTAGTAGATAGTTCACACTAAATTTTTAATTCTGTCATTATTTACTCAATCTTTACTTTTTCCAAACCTGTTTGACTGTCATTCTTTTGTTGAACACGATGAAGATATTTAAAGGAAAACTGGAAACCTGTAACCATTGAGGTTACTGTTTTTCAGCCTTTTTTTTTCAAAATATCTTCTTTTGTTTTTACCAGTATAAAGAAATCATAAAGGTTTGGTACCACTTGATAGTGAGTAAATAAACGGTAAATTTAAATTTTTGGGTGAACTATCCCTTTAATTCAAAGTTTATATCTAGCTACAGTTTAAGTCCATTGCACCTCATGACAACCAGTGGGCATCAGTCATGGATAGTTGTATTAGCTAAAGGTAGGTATAATTATACCTACAGTGAAGATTATCCTATAACATATACTTTTTATAATATTTATTAAAATGTAATTTTATCTTGGAGTCAAACAAACCAGAAGATCTCCAAAGCAAACATTTGGAAACATAGCATTATATAATGTGTATAAATGCAATTGTGTTTGCACAGTCTATCACAGTATAATCAGTTTCAAAGCACAATCTAAGACTGTCTTTAATGTTTCCATGAATTCTTTGATCTTAAAGCCAAACCCAAAGTTCAAAGTTAAATATCTATACAACTTTGCACATTTTTCATAGAACGCACAATTCCAGAGTTGTGTTTTTGGACAAAGACGCGGCTGTTTAGTAGGGCCGGGGAGCAGTGATGGTCCGTGTAACAGCCTGATCCTCTCTGCACAACTGCATCCCTGAGTTATGGAGCAGCCTCAGGAGATTTTTATTAATCAATGCCAAGTTCATACAAACTAAGCTGTCGTACTGAAAATTTATAGCCTATCCCTAGATTTTCCTTTTCCCCACTTCCATTTTTTTTCACCTTATGGCCCACAGGAATCATGACAGCCTTGTATGTGAATGACCCATTCTTTACCGTGTGGCAGACAGATCAAACATGAGCAGCGTCCCGACAGCCACTGTAATGCAAATAAATTATGGCCGGCTCACCAATTCGGAAGGTCAACAAATTTTAATGCCTGTCACAAGGTTATTGACAAGCTGGAGCCTGAAAATAGGGTTTGTTTGGAGAAAAATGATGCTCAATTTGCAAGGTTTTAGCCTCAGCTTTTATGGCAGTGCTGTTTCTGGTGTGACTTACAGCCACTAGAGCCATTAAAACAACGATACAGGACTTTCCATTAGAAAGCAAGAAAACCCATAGCTAAGTCCTATTAAAGACAAGGTCAATTAAACAGTATATCGTCTCTTACTTCATTTATGGCTGATCTGCTGTGGAAAAGCAGAACCGCCGTCGAGCGGTTTAAAGCAGAAAGGGCAGATGGGAAGGAAATGATCAGGTTGGGGTCTTCAGAGACCGAGGGGATGTGTTTAATGCACATGTATTTGTTCAGTGTGGCCTTCATTTCAGATCTGGGTGCAGGCGAAGGCATAGGGGTCAACCCACATCTGGGGCTGGATGGATTGTGGAAGGGGGAATTTGAAGTAGGTGATTTTTCTCCATCAAATGCTGAGTGAATCAAGCCTGTGTTTTATCAAAGCCGGGCAGGAGAGCAAGGAAGGGGGATAAAATAAATGTGCAATTTAAAACAAAAGCTTCTCTAGCTTCTCCTTTGAAAAAAAATCTTTTTAAAAGAGACTTTCCAGCACTTAGATACCTGAGCACACTTTGGTTCAGGTTATCCATTACGGTAATGTTTTTGAACCGTTCATTTGTTTTGTTCATAAATGTATCAATTATTATCAAATCAAATATTTATATATACATATACATATAAACATACACATACAGAATATGTGACCCTGGGCCACAAAACCAGTGGTAAGTGTAAGTTAATCTGAAAATCATAGCTCTAACAAATAAGCTCCCTATTGATGTGTGGATTGTTAGGATTGAACAATATTTGTAACATAGGTTCATTCTGAAAACGTAGCCCTATATACATTTCTGGAAATCGTGATATATGTAGCCAGAGATACGTATGGCTGTATTTTAACTTTAAAATGACACTACGAAGCAGTGTGACGCCGTTTCTTTTCTCGCTTACTAACTGACCGCTTACCTCTGTATGGACGACTTTTCTGCTGTTACCAGTTTGTCTAGTAGCTCGACATTGAGACACACAGTGAAGTTGAGCGAGACAACGGGGTTCGAGTCTGGTGAAGAATGGTTCCAGAAAAAGGGTAAGACAAAAACAGAATCTAAAAAATAAAATAAACAAGTAAATAACAGGATGAGAATGTGGTAAAATCTGAAAATGTGGTAAAAATCAGGGGGCTTTTCTTTTTCTGGATTGCTTTTTAAAACACTGGGTTTAGGGAAGGGGGTAGGTGGGTCAATCGGTGCTTTTTAAAACACTACTGGTTGGGTTTAGGG
This sequence comes from Danio tinwini, assembly GCA_903798205.1. Lineage (NCBI taxonomy): Eukaryota > Metazoa > Chordata > Actinopteri > Cypriniformes > Danionidae > Danio > Danio tinwini. The sequence continues at coordinate 12,470,943 of CAIGQZ010035027.1, forward strand.
AGGGGGGGTGAGGGGATTGGTCAGTTGGTTAGTCTGTAAATCAGTCAGTCAACAGGGGCCTCTGGTGGATTTACATGAAAATAGCAGGCGCAAATGGCACTAGCGAGAGAAAATTGAGATCTAAAAAAAAAGACTACACAGCGGCCTTTGGTGGATTCGCAAAAACAAATACTGCAAAAAAAACTAGGGATGTCCCGATCAGGTTTTTTTGCCCTCGAATCTGAGTCATTTGATTTTGAGTATCTACCGATACTGAAACCCAATGCGATACTTCTATAATACATAAAAAAAAAAGAGGAGCGACGAAACAGATCCAGGAAGTTCCTTATTTTTGATTTAATTCACCTTTTTCGTAACATTCAACAACTCTGTTAACAAACAGAACACTTCTGTTAGGTAGCTTGAACAATCAAGTAATAAATAACATAAATTCTTCACTTTTGGACTTTAGTGCAACAGTAAATATAAAAAAATTCAATATAAAAACAAATAGCACCTCGACTTAAAATACCCAACAGGCAATCTGTTGCATATCTCACAGCTTAATATGGCAATGTAGTTATCATCAACTTTATAATACCTCCAGACCACAGACATACCTGCACTTTTTGCTTAGATCTGGACATCCCTAAAAAACAGCTCCTGGGATGTATCTTGCTCTCTCCAGGAATGTATATAAAGGTACGTAATTAGAATGAGCCTGGGTTGAATATTTGCCTAAGAAACAACTGTTTGAAAATCTGAAATCTGAGGATGCAAAAATGTAAATATAAAGAAAACTGCCTTTAAGGTTGTCCAAACTAGTTAGCAAAGCATATTACTAATTAAAAACTTAAGTTTTGATAAATTTATGGTAGGAAATTTTAAAAAAACCTTCATGGAAATATATTGCCAAAAATATACCTGTGCAACTGAAGACATTTTTAACCCTATTTTTGTGGTCCAGGGTCACATATGATCTTGATATGATCTGAAATAAATTGTGGTGCATAATTTTGCATGGAAACTATTTTTGTTTCAGTACTTGTATGAAATTAACAAGAACTTTATTTCATGGATAAATGTGTGATATGTACAGCCACTTTTAATTCAAGTGATGCATTTTGTTAAATAAGACAATTTAAACTATAAAATGATCTCATGAATGAGTCATGATTTCTTTGTGAAAGCATTCACACATGTTTTACACACAAATGTGTGTGCACGATCAGGGATTCAGCCATTAAAAACCTGAATGAATGTTTTATGTGTATGGCCAGTAAAGCCTTCCTCGTTTTCATGTCATTACCCCACAGGACACACTACAACGAGGCTTGTCGCTTTGAACAGAACTATCAGATTAATACGCTACACAACATACAAACGGTCCCAAACTGAAAAACACAACGCTGTAAAACATATTTATTAGGCAATAACCTATCACAAATTGAGCCATAAAGCTGTCTGAAATTTGCCTGCGCTCCAGATCTGGCCTCCAGGAGAAAAGACGTGTGTTTACAAGCGCAATTTGTTTTTCCCATCTCCGAATGTTTTCTAGAGCAAATGAAACCGTTTACTATATTTTAACTTAGCATTTCTGCATTCGGCCAAAAAACGCTGACTTATTGGTGTTTAAAAATGTATATGTTCAGTATACATACATAATGAATGTTTAGTGAGGAGGAAATAAATGCTTGAAACTCTTTCCACTAATTCAGTTCCAACAGACTGTGAGAATGGCACCCCTTTTTCTCAATTACATTATACAACTCCAGCAGGCCATCCCGAATAACAAAAACCCAAAGGCCACATCTGTAGCCATGCGCCCTCCCTCTCTCTCAACATGGTTTCTATTGATCTGCTGGTCGCAATATCACACTCATCTCCAATGTGGGGCAAGGTCCTACTCCCACCTTAACCCCCTGCGGTCTTAAGCAGTGCCTGCCAGCAGGAACCCTGAACCTGGGGTCGCTTTGAGTCCTCATACATCCCCTGTCTCCCCTCCTCCATGGCCCCATGGCCCTTGTGCCTGTATTTTTGTGGCCCAGCGGGGCCCCTGTTGCCTCCGTCTTCCATCTGCTGTGCCGTGCCTGGTGCCCTTCCTTTGGCCACATTAGCAAGTCAATCAGTGTGCTCATGAGAAAGAGTAATCTCCATTTTTACTGTTGATTTGGATGCTATTTATTTTTTCATCATTGGGACAATTTCTGAATGCTTTTTCACTGTTACAAAACTTTTCCTACTGTGAGCACAATAGCGGTCTACGTGGGCTAAACTGTGGATGGTTTATCATTGTTTTGGCACAAAATGCATTCGGTGACTACATCTTTTAAATAACAGGAATTCTTTACTCACTTAGACACAACCACTGCCAAAACTCGATGTGCCTACAAGGTAATTTGCAAGCTGACATAATCTTTTCTGAACTGAAGTTCAAAACCTAATACAAAACATTTCAAGGCAGCAGTTTGCTACAATGATACAGTAATATCACATTTGAAGTATTATTAAAGGCCAATTCTGGCATGGCATAAAAAGTAAATCAATATGGTAATTGTGACTTTATCTTTCATTTCTGACTTTTCTCTGGCAATACTGAGTTTGTAACTCTTACTGTTATTCTGAACGTTTTCAGAATTGTAATTGTATTTTATTGTAACTTTGGGTTCATAGGTGACCTCACAATAATTACTTTATTTATGTCTCACGATTCTTACTTTTCTCCCCTCAAAACTCTGATTTGAAGTCTTACAATTGCAAGCACAGCAAATGTATATTTCACTGCAGAAATAAACTGATTTCTGTGGCTGGGCAAGACTTACAATATATATTAATATAATACCAAGAATAAAAAAGAAAAAATAAGGAAAAAGTGTACACACACTGGTTTAAGTGGTTTACAAGGAAATGTATACTGACATGAATTTGTATAATGACATGGGTATGACCTAGGTGTTACAATATCAATGCGGTTTGTGAGGATATGCCCTGTGCACTTTGACATTCAAAATTTACCTCAATTAAAAACACAACCCCCTTTTTGTTTTAAATATTTTATTATTTATTGTTCTGGCCTCTGGTGAGGTTAAAATAATGTTTTTTTGTAGTTAATTCAGCTTTTTTCATCCTGTTGTCAGACATCCTACAATGTTGTAACTTGTGATATACCTTTTAAAATGTCTACAAAAAAATTAGACCTACGAAGAGTCATCATAAACTACATATTTGTGTAACACAAAGAAAATACCTTTTTAACTAAATGTTTAGTATACACCAAGAGTATATTATCATATTAGATTTCACATTTTCACTCCTTAAAATCTTATTTTAATGATTCTCACAATTGCAAGTAAAAATATTGCAGCCTTAAATATTTTTTTTACTTTATACTATAATACTATGTTTTATACTATAATTAAAAAAGTAGTTGAAACCTGATTAACGTAATGAAGGGCACCTATGATGATACTCAACTTTTGTAAGCTGTTTGGACAGAACTGTGTATGTACAGTATAGCGTGTCCACAGTCATATCAGGGTGATGTAAAGACAATAAGGCCGTACTCACACTATGTACAGTTGCTTTGAACGGGGCCAAAGAACGCTTGTCCCCCCTCCTGTCTCCCCTGACGGCCCGCACTCACATTACATTCAGGCCTGGGCGCGCTTATGTCATCGATGGTGCGCTGTTCAGTAAGCGCTTTCACTCAGCACAGTGGAGATTTCTTTAGTTATATTGTTTAAGTCGTTTAATATGCAGTGACACGCAGTCTAATATTTCGCCAGGAATTAGGAGGTTTTCTGAAGCTGCAGCTGTGGTGCAGTGAGGGATTTGCGTCTTTAATAATCTACGACAGTTTGCGTTCATTGAACAGTGCGAATGATTAATTAATCCATATGAAACAGTCCCTTAAAAGTCACGTCTCGCTTTCAGTTTTAGGCTCAGGCATGCTTGCACTCACACTGTAAGCATACCGCGCCTAAGCCCAAGTGAACCTCGCTCAGGCCCAACTCTTCCAACCGGGTCAGGGCCGCTCAAGTGAACCGTGCCTAAGCCCGATTCAGAGCACTCACACTTCTCAAACGATCCGGGAAACGGGCCTGGGCACGGATCGTATAGCATAGTGTGAGTACACCCTAGGTCTCTTTTTTAAAATTTACTAACGATAAAATAAAATCCTAATTCCAGTGATTTTGAGGCTCACCACAACGTGATGTAGGAGTGTGATGTTCCCCACCTACCAAATAGTTTGACAGGTGCCATGTCTCCATAATAACATGCATACACATGTCCACAGAATACTTTTTGCAAAGAAACTGGGATTAAAATATATGTTATTACTCTCTGTGATCAGCTGCACCTCAATAATTAATTTTATAAGTTTAAAATGTTTTTAAAACAGAGCATTTTTGTAATAAAGAGTAAAATCGATACGTAATTCTTAACCACTATAATCACCACGTCCGCACTGTGTCTGTAAATGCGCATTGGTGTGCGTGTGTACTGCAAACGGCATTTGTGTGTGACTCGTTGTTTCAGAAAGGCTTGAATAGACTACAAATTCATTTCAGCTTTATCCGTGTCTGTTTCTATCACTGACGACTGTTTATCTGACATAACGAATGACAAGCAGACGTGCAGATCGGAGAGGTGGGCGGGGAGAAGCAGCTCATTAGGATTTATGTTATATTTGACTTTTTGTTATGTTTTTTTTAACTATTTTTTGAATGGCAAAGTGTGTTTGTTGTAGTGTTTTGAAATATGTACTTGATTTGATAAAACATGTAAAGTAGTTTTGCTATGTTTAATGTATTCTAAATATGCAAGTAATTAAGTTGAAATTTTGTTAGAAGAACTGCATGAAGAGTTTTGAAAGATTATTGAGTGAAAAAGAGTTTTGTGATGAAAGATTATTGTGCCTACTATGAAAATATAAGTTGAAGTGAGGGAAATACTCGATCTGTCAAGAAAAAGAGAGAGAGAGATAGATTAAATTGCACTGAGATATGAAGCAAACAGCCTGTTGCTTTAAAATTTCGGTGTGCAAATATGGAGTTCCAGGTAAATAGGACAGGCCATCTGCTGAGATATGCATGGACAGAGAGAGACGGAAGAAGCTTAACTGACACCTGTGGTCTCTCATAAGAAATGATCTCAGGGTATTCATTCCAGCCCCAGGACCACGGCAGCAGAATATTGATTAGAGCTGAGATTCAACATGGAGACAAAGAGAGAGATGTGATGAGGCCCTCAGAGACCCCCACCAATGTTTCCATCCTGTAATGCGAGAGCTATATCCATGGGCATGAGTGAAGAATAGGAAGTAAAAACAAGAAATAAAGAATAGAGGATTCTCGTATTAAATATTTTATCGGACAAGAGACCAAAACATGCAACTTTCATCAAATCTACAATATTTGAGGCTGTGCCAATCGAAGGAGGGAGGAAGACTGGCATGGGGCACATTTGGATTGTGGCATCAGGAAATGTGGAAGAGCATCAGGTCATTTCATGCTTAAATTACTAACATATTAGTCAGGTTTATGTTGGAAAAATTCAGGTATCAGATTTTTTTAAAGGGGTCATATGATGCATTTTCATGTTTGTGTTTACTCTCAAAAAAATGGTACAGTGTTGTACCAAAAGAGGTACAAACCCTTGTCACTGAGGCAGTACCTTTTTATGAAACAGAATTGTACCTTAAGACAAAGAAACTAATTTGTACCATTGCAGTTTGTACCTTTAAGGACATGATTTGTACCATGCACTGATTGGAGTGTTTTTGAAGCTGCAGCCACCGACCTAGACGAGTTCACAGAGACTGTAACATCATACATCAGTTTCTGTGAGGAGTTATGCATCCCTACCAGGACCTACTTATCATTTAACAATGATAAACCATGGTTTACACCAAAACTTAGACAGCTTCGTCATGAAAAAGAGGATGCCTACAGGAGCGGGGACAGGATTTTATACAATCAGGCCAGGAACACACTGACAAAGGAGATTGGTGTGGCCAAGAAAAGCTATGCCAAAAAGCTGCAAAACCAGTTTTCTGCCAACGACCCTGCATCAGTATGGAAAGGCCTGAAAGACATCACAAATTATAAAACGCCATCCTCCAGTATCGACTGCAACAAACATCTTGCAAACGAGCTGAATATCTTCTATTGTAGATTTGACACCTCTGACCAGACACCTCACACCCACCCGGATCATCTCCCTACACAGCCATCAACACCTCCAGCCATCTCCCTCTCACCCCCTGCACTTCAGATCAGTGAGGATAATGGGCATCAGATCCTCAGTAAACAGCCATCAACACCTCCAGCCATCTCCTTCTCCACCCCGGCACTTCAGATCAGTGAAGATAATGTGCGTCAGATCTTCAGTAAACAGAGGAGACGAAAAGCACCAGGTCCAGATGGTGTTTCACCAGCCTGTCTGAAAACTTGTGCGGACCAACTGGCTCCCATTTTCACACAGATCTTCAACAGATCACTGGAACAGCGCAAAGTTCCATCCTGCTTCAAATGCTCCACCATCATCCCAATACCAAAGAAACCAAAGATCACAGGACTCAATGACTACAGACCTGTTGCCTTAACATCTGTGGCCATGAAGTCATTCGAAAGACTGGTGCTAGCTTATCTGAAGGACATCACTGGACCTTTGCTGGACCCCCTGCAGTTTGCCTATAGAGCAAACCGGTCTGTGGATGATGCAGTCAACATGGGACTGCATTATATCCTAGAACATCTGGACAAACCAGGGAACTACGCAAGGATACTGTTTGTGGACTTCAGTTCTGCCTTTAACACCATCGTCCCATCACTGCTCGAGAACAAACTGACCCAGCTGTCTGTCCCTAGCTCTGTCTGTCAATGGATCACCAGCTTTCTGACAGATAGACAACAGCTAGTCAGAATGGGCAAAATCACATCCGACAGCCGCACCATCAGCACTGGTGCCCCCCAGGGATGTGTTCTCTCCCCACTGCTCTTCTCCCTGTACACAAACGACTGCACTGCAAAAGACCCCTCCATTAAGCTCTTGAAGTTTGCGGATGACACTACTGTTATCGGCCTCATCCGGAACGGTGACGAGTCTGCATACAGACAGGAGGTGGAGCGGCTGGCTTTATGGTGCAGATACAACAACCTGGAGCTGAACACGCTCAAAACAGTGGAGATGATAGTGGACTTTAGGAGAAACCCCCCTGTACTCCCCCCACTCACCATCATGAACAGCACTGTGGCTGCAGTAGAGTCATTCAGGTTCCTGGGCACCACCATCTCTCAGGATCTGAAGTGGGACATTCACATAGACTCCATTGTAAAGAAAGCCCAGCAGAGACTGTACTTCCTTCGTCAGCTGAGAAAGTTCAACCTGCCACAGGAGCTGCTCGTACAGTTCTACTCAGCTGTCATCCAATCCATCCTCTGCACTTCAATCACCGTCTGGTTCAGCTCAGCTGCCAAAACCGACCTCCGTAGACTACAGCGAATAGTCCGGACTGCTGAACGAATCACTGGCACTACCCTTCCTACACTTCAAGAACTGTACTCTTCCAGAGTGAGTAAAAGGGCTCGTAAAATCACTCTGGACGCCTCACACCCAGCACACTACCTGTTCGAACTGTTACCGTCTGGTCGGCGCTACAGAGCACCAAGCACAAAAACAGATAGACACAGGAAAAGTTTCTTTCCTCAGGCCATCTACCTCATGAACAGTTAAATATTCCCCTACTGTGCAATAAACGTGCAATACTTTCTCATACGCACTTGTACACAGCACCTTATAACCTGTATATTTACAACATATCTGTACATACATTCAACATCCAGATCTTTTTGACTAACTGCATCTCTGTTTAATGTTTATTGCCTTTTCTTTTCTTGTATTTAATTTTGTGTTGTCACTCGTCACTTTATGTACACTGAAAGCTTCTGTTGCCAAAACAAATTCCTTGTGTGTGTGAAGCACACTTGGCAATAAAACTGATTCTGATTCTGATTCTGATTCTGATGAGAAACAGAAATGAATCTTGGGTTTTTAAAACCTGCAGAAACAATATCTTACCTTCATCAAAGGTACAAATCTGATCCATGAAGGTACCACTACAGTGACAAGACATTTTGGCCCAATCCAATTTTATTTATGTACCCCTACCCCTTCCCCTTGGCCCTTAAAAACGAGTGTGAAGGGGAAGGGCTTCAAAATTTACCCCTAAGAATTGGGACAGCACTACAACACCTGCACACGTCATCACGATCCCTTGCTTCATATGAGATCAGACCATCGCGACTGCTGTAGTTATTAGAGTTGTGTTTTTTTTTTTTGGTATTTATCTTCAGGAAATCACTGAAGGCAACAATATCATGTTATCATAACAATATAAAGTGACAATAAGATCGTAACTATACTGCGCATTTACACTGTGTCCATATTCATCTATGTAAACACACAAAAACAACATTAACATTATATTAATACACTGTAAAACGCTCATTCTCAACCACTAGACATTTCTGACAGGGTATTTGAGTGTCATCGAGTGTCGTGTTGTGGGACTGCTGTACAGGAGTTATGATAATGGATTATAGATTGCAAAATTTAGCGGGTTTTATTTTAGCGTTTTTTTTTATAAAAGTATGACAGTAAAACATGAACGTGGTGGTGAATATATTAAAATGTGTTTGTTTGTTGTAAAAGTTCGTAATAATGAAAAAAAATACTAATTTGCGGCTCTCCTTACTTCCGGGTGCAGCGAAACTGCCGCTGTAGTTGGTGCATTCTGGGAAATTTTCTTACCCCTTGGTTTCGAATGTGGTCCTGAAAAATCTTCGTTTGAAGGGGTGTATACTCCTTCCCCTTAGCCCTACGCCTTCAAGCTAAAGAGAATTGGGACACCACTACCCCTTCACATGAACGCGCAAAACGAGGGGTGGGGGTAAAGGCAAGGGCTAAGGCCTTTGTACCTTAAAAGTGTCAAATGTGTTTCTTTAAGAACTATTTAAAGGCATTTGTGCTATATTCACACAATACCTTTGTAGTCACTTAAAAGTTCATTTAATTTACTTAATTTTAAAATAGAAATAGAATTATGCAAAAGTATTGTAAAGAGATATTGTTACAACCTGTCTTCCTTGTGTGTTTGTATTCACCACCAACAATCAAAAATGCATGATTATATGGTGTCATTGCTTTGCAATCGTAAAATGTCATTATAATGGAAGTCAACAGGGTAGTAAAGATAAGTACACAAGTGTTAATATAAATAAATGTTAATATATATATATATATATATATATATATATATATATATATATATATATTTTTTTTTTTTAAAGAGTGATTTTTAACAGCTGTTAACAGCTTACTTTAAAACCTGCTGTTTACTGTTTTGCTGTTTACTGTAAACTGTAAACCTGTTGTTTACTGTAAAGAAAGAAAGAATGAAAGAAAGAAGGAAAGAAAGAGAGAAAAAAAGAAAGAAAGAAAGAAAGAAAGAAAGCCAGATATGCTCTTTAAATTATCTACCCCAAAAAGTCTTTCTTAGTCAACTAGCTTAATTAAAACAGTCATACCTCCGTCACTAATCAAGGAAGTGTTGTTGGTTAAGCTAGTTAAGAAAACAACAGCACAAACGAATCACCTAAACAATCCATCCATTAAACAGCTGCTCAAATGAGGCAGTTCACAGAGTTTGCTGCTTGTTTAGTATGAAAAGAGAGAAATAGCAGGGGTTAGAGTTAAATGATGGAGATAATGAGCAGCCTGCTTATACAAAAACACTTTTAAAAATAAAGGACTGCGGCTGAAGCAAATTGGACAGCATGGAGTGTGTTAACTCGCTGAGTTTTACTGCTAACATCCTGGTACAATTGTAAGGTTAGTAAGTGTGACCTCTTCATTCCACTGACAAATGCTGCTGGAGAGGAAACAGGAACAGCAATGCTTTGGAAGCAAAACAGTAATTTTAGAAATATACAGTACGTAAAAATTTACTGCACAAGACAGTGTTTTGATTTCTTGAGTGCTGAATGGTGAGGCTGAAGCATTCCAGTGTCTGATATAAAGCTGGCCATAAGCCTTCACAGCAAACACTGTTTTTAAGACACCATGGTCTTCTTTTCCTCTGTCCACAGTGAGTGTGTTTAAAGGTCTGATTTCAGTCAGACAAAAATAGTCTTCTGTCTTTTTGAAATGCTAAATGCTGACGTCTTAAATAATAGATTTTTGCAATGTTGGAGTAACTTTATAAGGCTAATAAAACTACAGTCTGCATTCTGCAGAAGTGACACTGCATGCGTTTATTTTGCAGAATGTTTGATTGTGAATTGTGTAATGTATGCTTAGACTGATGAATACTGATGCTTGACTACACAAAAACCTGCTGCAGCTTGATTAGAGCTGCAAATGAATAATGGAAAAATGTAAATATTACTACAACACACACTCTAGTTCAAATGTTTGTATCAGCAAGATTGTATTATTATTTAGAAAAAATCTCATATGATTAGCAGGCTGCATTTATTTGATTAAAAATACAGCGAAGACAGTAATAATCTATTCCAATTTAAAATAAATGATTTCTGTTTTAATGTATTTTAAATGTATTTATGTCTGTAGTTCAAAACTGATTGCTCAGCATTATTATACCAGTCTTTGTTATCACGTGATCCTTCAGAAAATATTCTAATATGCTGATTTGGTTCTTAATAAACATTTACCTGTATTATCAATGTTGAAAAATATGCTGTTTAATATATATATATATATATAT
>CAIGQZ010035027.1:12482110-12499286 GCA_903798205.1 Danio tinwini
TGTGTGTGTGTGTGTGTGTGAAAACCCATAATGTATTTTTTCTTTCTTTGATGAAGTTCAAATGAACAGTGTTTATTTAAAAATATTTCTATTTGATCAGTTTCTTAAATAACAGACCCCAAATATTAAACTGCATGTATGGTGTCTATTTATTGCTAAATGCTAACAAACCTAAAGGGCAAAAATATTTTCCAACTTATTTATTTAGTGGCTAATTTGTATGAATTTGATCTCATTCGTACAATATAGAATGATTTTCTCATCCCTCAGTGATGGTTGGGTTTAGGTGTGGGGTTTGGTATTACACCTGAATTCACACACTGTAAAAATGACAGTATGATGACATAATGACATGATGACAGTAAATAATATTTTACTAAATATTTTTCAAGACACTTCTATACAGCTTAAAGTGACATGTAAAGGCTTAACTAGGTTAACTAGGCAGGTTAGGGTAATTAAGCAAGTTATTGTATAATGATGGTTTGCTCTGTAGACAGTCGTAAAAAAAATTGCTTAAAGGGGCTAATAATTTTAACCTTAAAATGATTAATGAAAAAATTAAACTGGCGTTTATTCTAACTGAAATAAAACAAATAAAACTTTCTCCAGAAGAAAACCATTATCAGACATACTGTGAAAATTTCCTTGCTCTGTTAAACATCATTTGGGAAATATTTAAAAGAAAAAAAAAATGTAAAGGGGGGCTAATAATGCTGACTTCAACTGTACAAATATATATATACTAAATTAACATCTGTTTAGCTGTGCCTTTACCGAATGAGCACTGTGGTATGTCCCACAGATCATACCATTTGTCTTTTTTTACATTTCTTTTAAACCCGTTTTAACACATTTTAAATTTTGTTTTTAATAATTTCAATTCTTAGTTTTTTTTATTTCTTAAAAGTTTCTTTAATTCTGTTTTATGTTAAGTACTTTGAATTTGCATTGTGAATGAAATGTGCTATATAAATAAACTTGGCTTGCAGGTTTGTTACAGCATGCTATCTTTTAGTCAAACATTTTAAATATTTGTAGAAAGTAAAGTTTAAAAAGTGAGCCTGGACTTCTCTTCACTAACAGGAAGCGAGCAAGCAGTCGACCCACAAGGCAAACATGCCAACTGCCTTCATTCAATTAAACGTTCCTGAGTTTATTTTTACTGTCTGATAACCACATTAAACAGTGATGTGTCACTAATGTGCTTGAGAATTTCACATTATGTTTGCTGTTGCCACATTTTTGGTGCCCTTTCAAAAGACTGCCTCCCTCGTGTTTCCACCATTCCTCCTTTCTCGTCTTCATATACAGTTTTGTTTATCCAGCCGGTGATGTGTAACCAAACAGCACTCTCACAGTCAGAGGAGGTGGCTGAATTACAGAAGATTGCAGGGGGTCATTGGCGGACACATTGTGTGGATTTGAGCCTCAGTTCACCTCCTGCTGCCCAAGAGGTTTAATTACCACGGGCAAACCTGTGTGCCGTTCAAATTCGCACAGAAAAAAAAAAAAAACAGAGAGGAGGGGGCAAAGGCCTGCTGAGCTCCACTAACAGAGACTGCAAAACAAGTCAGTATGGAAAAGGACCAAAACTACCCCACGTACTTCAAGTTCAGACAAGGAAGACAGTATTTATAGGGAGAAAATCTGCACTCTGTATCTGGAAGCTGCTGCAGACTCATCTCTGGAGTGCAGATTGACCGCGCTGGTGATTGAAACGCCACAGGGCATGAGAGGAGGAATTACCAAGCGCTCTGACACGAGACACCTAACAGTCAGAGCCAACGCCGACATCAAAACGGCAACATCAAACCGAGGCTTGCGGCGAAGCGAGGAAAAAAACCTAAACAACGATCTCTCGGAGCAAGAAGCTACAAATGTAACCTTTTTCCGAACGCCGGGGGCAGAAGCGAGAGCTGGCGAATGGCTGCAACTGATAATTTCGAGCAACTGGCTGGGATAAATATTTAATAGAGTGCAGAAAATATAAAACTGTAGAAACAATCAAAGCACTGCCTCTGTGTGCAGGTTATCTGTCTGCCGGGTGTTATGTGAATCACTGACCGGCAGATACCGGGGTCCCAGAGGGTCCCTTTCATTATCACACAGAGAAGAGCAGAAACACGGCCAGACCCATGAATTATTCAAGTCCACCTCCAGTCTGCACCGCTGACTATTTTTTCCATCTCTTCACAACTAAATACTTTTAGAAAAAAAGAAAAGATTCGGCCGGCCTGCATTAAAGCAGCGGAAATGCTCTGAATTGCGCTCAAGTTGCACAGAAAATAAGACACTACTTTCAGAGGGAGTTTAAAGAGATATCACACAAAACTTCACACTCTGGTCTTAATCCTACACAAGTTACTGTTAAATAACACTAAACTGTTAAAGCTATTTAAAAAAATAATTATTCTAGTTATTACATGAACACTTTAATCTTGAAAATGACAATTTCAACCCAGGCTCATTGGAAATATGTGCCAAGGACTATGTTTTTGCAAACCGCAAAATATGTTGCTTCGTCCATATTTGCTTGCCGCTTGGGTTGATAAATCAACCAGAAGCCACTGTCTACATTTTTGCCAATCTCAAATACATTTCTGGACTACGTTTTCTCATACATGCCATTTACACATCCTTCTCGTAAATCCACTAGAAGCCGCTGTCCACATTTTTGCAAATCTCAAATACACACGGAGATAAGTGAATGAGGCAAACATGTTTAATTACGGATTACGGATGCATTTAAGTTGTTTTTCTTTTATGTATTTGATGCTGTGTGAACAACCACATGAAAACAATCCTTTATTCATGAATAATATGTCCCTTGTTAATGTCAGTAGTGTTAAAAGGAATGAAAGTTGTCATCGTACTGCCCTCTAACATTTGTTTTACCCAAGCAAACATATGCCGAGGCATGAAATTGTGATTTTGCAAAAATTTAGCCTTGTGTTTTAGTCGTTAACTTATTTTTGGTTGTTTAACTTTTTTTTTTTCCTGTGTTAAACACAAAATAAGATATTTTGAATAATGTAACAAACATTTGCTGGTCCCAATGACAATGGAATATTATATTATATTATATTATATTATATTATATTATATATAAATAAATAAATGGGGACTAGACACTGAAGAGTAAGCAAGTAAGTAAACAAACAAATATAAAGCGAATGCAACATATTAATACATACTTTAATCATAAATTAAGCAGTATTCAGTAATAGCAAAATAGCACTAACATAAGCTTCCAGGGTCATGGCACTAATTTAACCACTTACTTGCTTTGCTCCAAGCAAGATTCATACTGAAATCTCAGGCATTGGAGTAAGAAATGCTAGCAAGAAAGCTAAATCTGTCAATAGTGTGTGAGATCAGAGCAGTGAAATTCGCTCACACACTTGCACTTGCACTTTCTTTAAACCCGGGTCATGGCACCAACAAAACCACTCCAGTTGTACTCACCTGTAAAGAGTGCAGATCAGGAGACTGAGGTTTACCCATGCATCTCTTATTAGCTGAGCTCTGTCACACTTTAAGCAAACAGAAAATACTCTGAAACTAAAATTACCACTTGTTTTTGACCCACAAAGGAATGACATATAGATTTAAAACAATGTGAGGCTGAGTAAATAATGGCAACATTTGCAAGCACAAGAACTGCACCACATATTGAGTCTTTCTGTGTACCGTGTTCTCAGAAAATAAAATGTTCAGCTCAGAGGCCTCCGGGCATCATTCAGAGTACTTCTGATTTAATCTTGTTTTGTTTTGTGCACTGATGAAATAAGAGCTTTCAGAATTCCTTCCTGATTGGTTCCTCGCCATTGAGATTTGAATAATTTATCAATTTAACATATGCAAAGCAGAAGGCTACTTTCCTCCACTGAAAAGGGGGATGTCATCACATCCAGCAGTCCATGGTAATCACTCACTTTCAATTAGTGTGGAGCGAAGGGAGGGTGAGAGCAATTCACAAAGTAAACTGTAAAAGAAGATCAAAATATACAGCAATCAGCCCTGCAGTTAAAACGCGTCAACCATTTCAATTTCCCTGCTTGATTGAGCAAATAAATGGCTTATTTAACTCTGTGCTCCCCCCATGAATGCGGCTCAGAAACCAGCATGCATTATAGACTAAACAAACTGCTATGTACCAGTTCTCAATCAGTGACTGAATTGAAAGAAGGGAAACAACCTCAACAAAAAGAAACATGCTCGAAATAGCTGTTTTATATCTCAAAAATTTTCATAATTGCAATTTTATCGCTCGTAATTGCATGTGCCTTTGTTTTTTATATTACATTTTCTGAGATGAAGATGGCATCCATAAGTATAGCATTCAAAACACTTCACAGCTTTTTATAATTTTGTGTCATAAACAGGAAACATGAACATTCATATCATCAGTTGTTAGCATAATGCTAGTTTGGGGTTGACAGAGTGCTTTTTCTTCCCTGTCATTAGCTTTAGAGGTTTGGGTGGGGCTTTCCAGCTCTCTTCTGTGGCCTCCATTATTGTGTGAAGGAAAGTTCAGCAGGAGACGCTCAACACAGATTGGAAAAATGACTCCAGCAGCAGAGGCTAAGCACATGAACAAATAGTGCAACCCACCATTTGGCTCAGAGCGCAAATGGCTGATTTTAGAAAGCATATGGGAGATGTTAAATTTTCCTGCTGGACCTTTTTTTCTCCCTCTCTCCCTGAAAGCTTAAGTACAGCTAATGACCGAGATCTTTCTGCACTGGGTAGCAGATGGGCTCTAGTTTTCAAAGCATAGGAAATATGGCAAACACAAATGCAGAAAACAGTGTCTACTCAAAAAAGGAGACCTTCCTTTTTAGATCCTCGTTTATAATATGCACAAAAAAAAAAAAAACGTGTTTCGGGCTTCCCCTGGGCTGTCAGCACTATATTAATGAGACTTTAAAAAATGGAGGATTAAGTCTGTGAGCATTTGCCAGAAATAGGCTTTATACAACCTCCTGAAATGTCTCAAATTCAATGGCTAAACAGACTTTGTGTCAGGCAATCCGTGTTCTAGACATGAGAAAGTTCATTAACAACACCATGGATGTTTGTCATAAAAAATTGCAAAAATGTTACAAATGAAATGTCCAGTGAGCATTGCTAAAAAGTTAGGCTACTACAAAAGAAAAAACAGTCATACCACTTAAAATTATCTTTACCTAAACGTAAACAGCAAGGAAAAACATATATGGTAATGCAATAATACCATTTAAATGTATTTTATTAGCTTTTGATGATTTTTTGGGACAAATGCAATGTTGTACTAGACAAGTTTACAAGCAAGTTTACTATGTCAGAAATGTATTAGTTCACAAAGTATGCTCTATGATAAAATCATTATTACACATATATTGCACATATAGACAAGGCTCTGTGCAAAAGGATATCTTTATTAATCAAAAATCTACTTTTGCAATCATGATTAAAGAGGAATAAAGGTTTAAATTTTAAACTTAGAAAAAAGGACTTTGTTGAGAACTGTTTACTTTTAAGCTGTTCTATATCACTATGAAAACCCCATTTCAGGGGTTTTTATTTGAATGAAGAATCTTTAGCATTCGTTCAAACTATCCATTAAAAAAAATTGGAACACGTTCCAATAATATTCATTCATTTTCTTTTTCGGCTTAGCCCTTTTATTAATCTGGGGTCACCACAGCAGAATGAACCACCAACTTATCCAGCATAGTGGATGCCATTCCAGCTGCAACCCATCACTGGGAAATCCAATAATAATTATTAATAATTGTATTAGTTAATGTTAATGTATTTACTAACATGCACAAGCAATGAACAATACATTTATTAAAGTTTTTATTCATACTTTCTTAATATTAGTTGATAAAAATAAAGTTGTTCATTGTTAGTTCATGTTAAGTCACAGTGCATTAACTAATGTTAACAAGCAGAAAATTGTATTTTCACAATGGAATAGAAAATGTTGAACTACTATTAATAAATGCCGTACAAGTATTGTTTATTATTAGTTCATGTTAGTAAATACATTAACTAACATTAAGCGTGACCAAAAAAAGGTTTTTTATATGCAACATGGGCTCATTCTGAAAACGTAGCCCTATATACATTTCAGGAGATCACGAATTATGTAACTTGAGACGCAGAGAGGAGCTGACCATGACAATGTGCTTCCAGTCCGGTGAAGAACGGTTCCAGAAAGCAGGCAAGACAAAAACAGAAGCCAAAAAATGTAATAAACCAGTAAATAACAGGGTGAGAATGGGGTAAAATCTGAAAACGTGGTAAAAGTAGGCGAGGGCTTTTCTTTTTTTGAATTGCTTTTTAAAATTGTCGGTTGGATTTAGGGAAGTGAATGGGTGGGTCAATCGGTGAAAACACTATTGGTTGGTTTAGGGAAGGAGGAGGGTGGGTCAGTCAATCGGTCAGTCAGTCAGTCAGTCAGTCAGTCAGTCAGTCAGTCAACAGCGGTCTCTGGTGGATTTACACAAAAAGATCAGACATGAATGGCACTTGCGAGAGAATTTTAAGATCTTAAAAAGTGTCCTCTGGTGGATTTGTGAAAACAAAAACTGCAAAAAACTTAGCTCCTGGGATGTATTTGGCGCTCTCCAGAAATGTATAAAGTGGTAAGTTTTCAGAATGAGCCTGGGTTGTTTATATTAGAAAAAAGGATATTTAAAAATTTCTTGAAAAAATGCTTATGCAAAAACTAAAAACTCTCTATTTGTGAATTTTATGCATATGTAGATATTTGGAATGTTGCAAAGAGCATGTAAAGAAACAAAGAATAAAACACAGAGCTGAATTTGACAGCACGAAAACACAGTGATTCAACAGTGAGCTGGAAGTACATGATAAATAATTAAGTGAACTACCAAGGATAGTGATAAATCAACAAGCATAAACAGCTCATAAAAACATCCAAACAGTCTGGGATTAGAAGGCAAAGTACTCCAGGATGTTTGGGCCAGAGAGACGCCCCACTCCCCATCCACAAACAAGTCTATTTGTTTTGAGAAAGGTGGTTTGCATGGGGTGCTGATCATCCTGAGGGGAAATTTCCCTTGGGAGCAGAGCGTTCGATCACATCGGACAAGCAGAATCTGCCTCATCTGAACCCACCCCACCTCAGCGCATTCATCAGTGAATGTGCCCTACATTAAGTGCTCTGAGAAGCTAAAACACTGGGCTGTTTGTGCTGCAGCCGACTGTGTCCAGAGGGCTCGGACCCCTGAGCCGAAGGGCTCACGCTGGGCTGCTGTCTGTGAGAGTCTGTCTGTAGTGTGCTGATGACCCCGCCAAACCTTTACTCTCTCTGTTGAGGTCAGTCATCAGCAAGCAGATCGTAATGTTAGGCAGGCGAGCGGGGAGGAAGGGTGTCGGGTGGTGTTCAGGAAGCAGGCATTTGGCCCCGTCTGACCTTAGCTGATTTCTCCCCTCTGTGTGTTTTGTTCTGTTAAGACTCTATTTTTCTGACTGCATGCCAGGCCTGATGAGCTGTTACATGAACTGCATTCTCTCTAAAGAAAGCATAAGGCGAGCGCAGGACTCCCGATGCCCTTGAGACCGCTGTTTGGGTCTCGCTGTGTTTGTGTGAACACTAAAACAGCCAAGCCAAAAAGGGGCGATGTATGTTTTCTCGTGATGACAGAGCCGTGGGTGTTGCAGTGTAAGCTTTCAGGCCTGGCCTTCTGGTATACTTAGCCTGGCGTGCAGACAGACAGATCATAACAGCCTTCGCAAGGTATATTTCATTCGTTTCCACTGGAGGCAGGCCATCCAAGTGTCCCCTGCTAGCAAATGAGCAATTTATATAGGCTAAGGTTAAAACGGATCTCGCAAACCGTACACAGAGCCCAGCAGATTATCTCATTGGCCTTCTGGGAAATGAAATGGAAAGTCTCAGGGCAGTCAAAAGATCTCGCCAAACATTTATTCGTCCAAGCGTTTATTCTGCTTAAACTGGGCTATGGGCAAATGGAGAGGACTGAACTGTCATGTCTTTGTGCATTGAATCTAGACTTTACAGAAAGACAAAAACACACAAGGACAGGCAGGCAATAAATGGAGGAATGAATGGATGGACAAATGGATAGCTAGATAGACGGACAAAAAGACAGATAGAAAGACAGACAGACAGACAGACAGACAGACAGACAGACAGACAGACAGACAGACAGACAGACAGACAGACAGACAGACAGACAGACAGACAGACAGACAGACAGAAAGATATATATTGTGTTTCAGTCACGTAAGCTTGTTTCTCCAGGCTGAAATTCTCAGAGTATAATATATTTTGGATGCATAGAAAGATATCCATTTCAAAACTATGTTGACAGTTTAACAATATATAAGCTGATACTGTAGAGTGGGGTTCAAAAGTTTGATACCACATTATGGTGGTTAAACCCCTTAATGGTCACCCCACTTTTTAAGTCCAGACTTAAAAATGGTACATAATATATAATATCTAGTTTCAAGATAATTTTAGGTTTAGACAAAATATTAAGCATGTAGTGAAAAACGTCCCACCTGTTAAATGGAGCTGCATACATTAATGATTTACGGCAGCCTGAAACCAATTGGATGCATTTGTGGTGGGATACATGCAATATGTTTGATGCGTAATAAATTGGAACAAAAATATTAAAAACATGCTAATTAAAGGATCACATTTTTTGGTTGTTTGTTGCACACAGGACAACATTAGCATTTTTTCAAGTGATAGTTCAATCCAAAATTAAAATGTACTCACAATTTTCTTACCCCAAAGTGCTTCAAAACCTTTACGAGTTTCCTTTTTCTTTTAAAAAACTCAATAGTAGATATTTAGAAATATGTCGGAAACCACCGTTTACTTTTATATTAGGAAAAAAACAACCCAGGCTCATTCCAAAAACATACCGCTGTATACATTTCTGGAGATCGCCAAATACGTTGCAGGAGTGACGTTTTTTTGCAGTTTTTGTTTTCACGAATCCACCAGAGGCCACTATGTACACTTTTCAGATTTCAAAATTCTTCCACGAGTGCCATTTGCGCCTGCTGTTCACGCGTAAATGCACCAGAGGCCGCTGTCGATTGACTGACTGAATGAATGACAGACTGACCGATTGACTGACCCACCCTCCTTTTTCCCTAAACCCAATCAATAGTGTTTTAAAAAGCACAGATTGACCTGCCCACCCACTTACCTAAATCCAACCTAAATCCAAGTTTTAAAAAGCAATCAAGAAAAGTGTTGTGGATTTACTGATTTTTACCACATTTTCAGATTATACCACATTCTCACCCTGTTATTTATCTGTTTTTATTTTTTGGCTTTTGTTTTTGTCTTACCCACTTTCTGGAACTGTTCTTCGACAGACTCGAACCCCGTCATCGTGGTCAACTATTCTCTGCGTCTCAAGTCCACCGATGTACATGTCGATTTAACTGGACAAACTGGTAACAGTGGAAAAGCTGTCTACACGAAGGTAAGCGGTCAGCTGTTAGCGCAAAAAGGAACAGCATCATACCACACCGTATCATCCATTTTAAAGATGAAATGCAGCCATACATACTTCTGGCTACTTAATTCACAAAACACAAATACAATGGAAGTCAATGGTTGCAGATTTCCAACATTTTTCTAAATAACAGAAAAAAAATACTCAAACAGGTTTGTGACAAGCGAAGGGTGAGTAGATGATGAAAGAATTTTTTGGGTGAGCTAACTCTTTAATTAAAAGGAAATTAAATGTATATAAGATTAGTAAACCCAAAACAAGAGCACTAGTCTACTATCAGACCTTTGTATTTATTGTATATTGCAATAACACACCTTTTAAAATCCTTGGACAGCAAATTGAAAATGGAACACAGCTGCTGAAATGAAACCTTGTGAAAATCTGATTTCAAAATTCTCATCTTCGAAGGCTGTTCATGCGAGGCCTCCAGCGTGGCTCACTCACAGGGCATCAGTAGACTCCTGCGCCAGCAAGCAGTCAGGCAGCCGTGCCTCCTGAGGTTATTAATGGGCCGAGCAACGTGCAGACTGCAGCCCTGCTGGAAGTGTATGGTAGAATCATCTGTAGCCATGATTAACATGTCTGCAAGAACAACCACACCAAAGCCAGAATCTGCACCGGGAACGGCTGCTCTGAGAACAGCCCTTAAATCAAACTCTCATTAATCGCCGGCCCGCCAGTCAGTGGCACCACATGCCCCTCTGAAGCAGAATCAAACCCAGAGTTCTTCCCCTTCCTCCCTTTAGTCTTTATGTCTCTCAATTTCCTTCAATCCGCAGACTCATGGCAGGCGGGTTCACTCTCTTTTTCTCTTCCAGAGTTTGTCTGGGATGCTTTTAGTCTATTCTGTCTGACATCTGAGGTCGTACTTATGTATATAAAAGCTTCTAGCATCTGATTGACTTTAGGAAAGAATCATTAATCATGCATGCGTTTTGTTGTCACTATGAAGGGATGTCTATTAAAGAGACTAAATTCTGTCATCTATAACTCACTATCATGCCATTCTAAAAGCCTCTATGACTCACTCCAAGCCTTCATTTTTGAGCAAACTACTCCATCAAGACTGAAAAAGCTTAAAACATTCATTAACCTTCTAGTAGACATACTTTTCTGCTTGCGTAGAGACTGAAACATACATAATACATAACGACAGATGTAACATTTTCCATATTAACACAAACCTGCAAATGTACAAATTCTGATGAATCATTTTAGACTGATGGAATGACTGAATTATATAATTCATATCATTGTATTTAATGAATGACAATGATTTGTAATCTACAATACATTATTATACAATTATTCAAAGTCTAAGCTAAAGTCTAAACTTAATATTTAAAAATGTAAGATTACACTGTTTTAAGGGGGTATCATATTTTAAACTTTATTTTGTGTGTAATGTAGCTGTGTGAACATAAACAACATCTCTGAATATAATCTGCTCAAGGTTCAGTGGAAAGGCAGACATTGGCTTTTACAGTGAACAAAATTTGGAGACCACAAAAAAATCTGGGTTAGTGAGATCACAAACGCTTCAGGTTACGCGCATTTACCACGCGCATACACCCTGTGCAGTGAAGGGGTGTGGCCAGAGGCGTTGTAATTTTATAGTAGAGAAAGCTAAAATGCCGTCCAAACGCTGCTATTTCCAGAGAGCGTGTTCTGTTTCTGTATTTGGGCTTCCAAAGGACATGACACAAAGAGAGACGTGCTTACAATTTTATTTAAGTTATGTTCCAGATAATTATAAAAACTTCTCAAAGAAGGAGCAGCTCCAACCATAACAGACGAAGCTGTGGATTGTGAGCCACAAACTGTAAGTATTTTTATTCGTTAAAACTGATTTATTACATGCACAGTTTCTAGCGTTAACGATATGTTGTAGCAAGGACATAAACAAAGATGTAAACAATGGGAAATGCTGTTTGGTACCGTTAACAATTTAGCTACAAATTCATATTTTTCCTTCAAACCCCTGTAAACACCCACAATCTTCACCAGCGCTGCAGTGTCTCTCTATGCGGCCACTTTCCCTGCGTTCTACATCTCAAATAACAAACTCACAGCACATTATGTTAGCTGACCAATCAGAGCTTCTTGACGGAGCCCCTTTGAAGGAACTAGGAAATATAACAGCTGTTTCATGTTAGCTGAGTAGCAGTACATAATCAAAGTAAGATATATGAAAAAATATTGTCATTTTTTTTTTACAACTGAGGCATGATCACACATTGCTTTGCATCTTATAATCACAACCAAGCCTTAAAAATACACTCTGGACCACCCCTTTAACGTGTACTTAATTGCTACACTGTAACTCATTTAACTACTAATATTAATTAACTCCATGAACTATACTTAGTGTTAGAGTTTAGGATTAGTTGGATGTAATTATGAATAATTAATTGAAATGACTACATGGAACCTCTGTAGCAAGGACACATTTAAATAAAGTGTTACCAAATGTAATTTAAATAAAAACATCATAATAGTAAAATGTGAAATATAAATATAAAAGAATATAAAAGCCTTTTTAACTATCTTTAAATGCCACTGATGTTCAATGTTTACATTTTTGATGCTGTCAGTTAGTTTATATTGTAGGCATACATTCAGTGTATGCAAAAATGCATGAGCAATTAATGTACAAATATCTTTGAATAAGTTGCATAATCAGTTCTCATCAGCTCACCCTGCAAAAACCTGCCAACAAGCGCTGCATATTTTCTGCATATAAATATAACCTTTTGACTTGTAAACTCCTGTATTGTATCAAGCATATGTTATCAACAAAATCCAGAACAATTCATTTAGAGACAAAATCTGTTTGTGACTTTATTTTTGTAATAATAATGTTATGGAGTTGGATCAAACCATAGCAAACCAGTTCCTTAATAATAACAATCTAGATTGTATTTCTTGCAAATGTATAAGGCAGTAATACTGAGACTGTTTTACTGAGTTTCTAACAAATGTGCATGAAATACCCCTATTGATAACCCCTGAGTGAAATTCAGCCCAATTAGAGGCACAGCACGGTTCACTTGGCTCTAAGGTATGCTGCATAATTCATCTGAGTTTCAATACAAGAGACTAGCAGTGGAAACAGCTGTTTTTCTATTGAATATAAAATACAAAAGTTGAAATGAGCCAGTCCTATAAGTCTGAGCCTTTTTGTAATGAGTTGTCATTCACAAGATTTCAAGGAGAATCAAGATTTAAGATCAAGGTTTTACAGTAGGTATGAATGACAATAATTCTTTCGACTGGTATCAGTCATTAGTTTAATCCTCTACATCTACATCTTACTCTGCTGAATAGCTGATACAGTTTTTATTTTTGTATTAAATGAATAGCTTGCCCATAAATTACAGTTGACATTTACAGGACTTACTTACATGTGATTAAGAATATGTGTGAACGTTTGTGCATTTACATTTGTCCTTCAATGTTTTTATGCAAAATTACAAATGAGGTAGATTAAGAGATTGTAATAAATAATTAGAAAATGTGTTAATAGTATCAAGTGTAAGCCATTGGTAATTCATTGATGAAATGAGTTTACAGCTGTCTCTTGGATATGTTCCTCCACAAAATAAAAGTAATTTATTACTTTTCCTCTGACTTTTATAACTCTCCATCTAAATGTTTCTATTAGCAGTTAACAGTCAGAAATTAGTGGCTACAAAGTCAAAGTGAGATCAGTTATCAAAAAATACTATTTTGTACTATCCTTTTAAGTATATCCGCTAGCAGTTAGCATCTACAACAAAACTTATTTGTCTCCTAAGAGAATTAACATGATTTTACAAAACAAAACAAAACAAAACAAAACAAAACAAAACAAAACAAAACAAAACAAAACAAAACAAAACAAAACAAAACAAAACAAAAACATGGTTATTTTAATTTAGCTAACCATATAGTTTAACCATGGCATTTATAGTGTATCTGATGATTCAAATGGTAGTCATTAAAATAGTACTTTTTTGTGTAATAAACCCATGGGTTAGTGGTAGTGGGCTAGTTGCAGTGCTTGCAGTGCTACAAATTCAGCTTCAGAAATTTTAGCATTTAGATTTTAAATAACACAAGTAAGTAGGTAGGTAAGTAACCGTCATAAGTAACTTTCGGTCTGAATGCTTCTGCCAACAATTAGCATCAATAACATATATACTGTTTGTGGCCAGCTAACTAAGCAAACTACGACTGAGGTAACAAAGAAATAAAGTATTTTAGATTTTTAATTACACAAAAACTAATTATTATGATCACCAGCAATCTAATTCTTACAGATCGCTGAAGAACTACAGACCTGTCACTGAACTGGACTACAAATAACATCATGCACTTCACGTACACCAGTTCCTGTTTTCCTTTGATTACACACACACAGCTGGTGACTTATCATGGACTGATTAGCTGGACTTTATATTCACCACTCACACACAAACGTTGTTGAGTCTTGTTTATCCGCAAGCATTACAAAGTGTTTTTTCCCTGTTTGTCTAGCCGTGTTTTTGACCTGTTGCATTGCTTATTGTTCTTATTGATTCTTTTCCTACCTGTTTTTGACTACGCTTTTTGGATTACCCTTATGCACCTGTTTGCTCCAGTCTGATCTCACGAGAAAAGGTAAGTATTTTACGTTTTATCAGTTTAGTGGCTAATTCGTTTTAATTCGTACAAGTTCAGTCGTATGAAAATGCACGATTTTAAAAAGGAGGCGTGTCACCCAACCCCGCCTCTAAACCCAACTGTCATTGGGTGATAAGCAAATCATACTCAATTTTAGGAATTAAATAGTACAAATTCATACGAAGTAGCAACTAAATAAAAAAGTTACAAATTCCTGAGAGATTGTGTTGATTTGCTCCTGTTTTTGACCAACGTCTGCACAACTTCTCTTTAAATAAATAGCATGTGGATCATTGTCTATTTTATGTTATAATGTGTCTGCTAGCTGTTATCATTCATAACAAATTTTAAATAAATGGTCAGATAGTATATAACTACAAACTCAAAGTTTAGTATCAAAAGTTATCAAAATCTTTTGAAATCTTTTGAAATCTTTTATTTTTTCAGTGCACTCCCCCTTTAGGCATGTCTGTTAGCAGTTAGCATTCATAACAGATCATCTGTCTGGTCAGAAACAGTGGCTATAAATTGACACTAAGATAACACCACCCAAGGTGTAAGCTACTTGAAGTTCATTATATACACACAATGATGAATCACATAATGTGAACCCACACAGAGACCTGATAAATAGCAATATATTCAAATTACATATATGACATACAAGTTCATATTTGGATTCACACACACACACACACACACACACACACACACACACACACACACACACATTTGAAGTCATAATTATTAGCTCCCCTTTTTTTCCCCAATTTCTGTTTAATGGAGAGAAGTTTTTTTCAACACATTTTTATATATAATAGTTTTAATAACTCTTTTTCTACACAGACTTCTATACAGCTTAAAGGGACATTTAAAGGCTTAGCTAGGATAATTAGATTAACTAGGCAGGTTAGGGTAATTAGGCAAGTTATTGTATAATGATGGTTTGTTCTGTAGACTATCGAAACAAAAATATAGCTAAAGAGGGGCTAATAATTTTGACCTTAAAATGTTTTTAAAAAAATTTAAAACTGCTTTTATTCTAGCCGAAATAAAACTTATAAGACTTTCTCCAGGAGAAAAAATATTATCAGACATACTGTGAAAATTTCCTTGCTCTGTTAAACATAATTTGGGAAATATTTAAAAAAAAATCTAAGGGGGGCTAATAATTCTGACTTCAACTGTCATTTTTACAATATTTTAAAGTATATGTTGCAAACAAACAGCTTGGTCCTATTATCAAAGAATGTTTCAGTAAAGGCATGCAGTGGTATCAAATATACTGTTTTCCCTCTGAGGATGGGTAGGAGTTGTGGTTAGGAGTCTTAAGCAGCCTGCAGTAGTAATATGACAGCTTTAGGAGACATGAAATGCCATGTCACTGACCTATGATGTTACAGCAGAATCTTAAAGACTAGCCTTCAGCAGCACTGTCACCACGGCAATTAAGTGCAAAATAACCTCTCACTTGCTACAGCCTCCCATGGTGCATTGAAGGTCATACGTCATGCTACCAAAAGAGAGTGAGTCGTTGATGTAGAGGGCAAGCAAAAAAAAGAGGAGAGCGAAAAAAAAAAAGAGAACTGCATTTGATAAAAGGATAAAAGGGGCACAGATGCAATAAATGCAAACGCACAAGGTGTCTAGATCCAGATCATTAGGGGATTCTGAGTACAATATTGATTGTATACTGAATGCGCTTCTCTTTCTTTCTGAACACAGATATCTTCCTTTCTTTCTCCCCACTGATTCTATTGACCTAACTGCTGTTATTGATCATGTTTTAGGTGCAGATGAATGCACTCTTTGACCTGACCTGCATTGACATAAGCAACCAACACCGCTGTTATCATGTAAAGGAAGCTACTGTCTTTAAGTGGATATGTATATGCTGATCTTTGCATTAATGTTCTCCTAATGCAAGTGCACGTTTGCTTTTTGTTGCAGACTAGTCACAGATTTAAAACATATATGAGGTTAAGCTTTTGTCTTGCAGTGTGTATTTAATGTCTGGTGTGGAATTAGCTTTGCTACACATAATAAACTGCTTTTGGCCAAGGTAAAACAAGTGCTAAAATAGCTTCGTTTTAAAGACTCCTTATTTTATTTTCTGCTACGGAAAATGTCCATAAATTCATAAACCCTTTAATTGTTTTTTATTTATTTTCATAATGTAACTACTTTGCAGCATCACCGTCATGGTCTGGGCAGGAGCACTTTTAGCTTAGCATAAATAATTGAATCGAATAAGACCATTAGCATCTTTCTCAAATATTTTCCTAATTAATGCTTGACTCTTCTGCTTGACTACTACGCCGAAATAAGAGCATAATTCCTAGCCATATCATAGCCTAGAAAATAGCAACTTTTCAATTTCATTTAAAACATGATGTAACTGGAGAAGTGTCAAGCTTTAAATAGGAAAATTACCTAAATCCTTTGTTAATTTTTTTGAATGAGATGCTAATGGTCTAATCCGATTCCATGATTTATGCTAAGCTAAGCTAAAAGTGCTCTCGCCAGACTTACGAGCCTATTTCCAAGGTAAAGCAAGTGCTAAAGTAGCTCCATTTTAAAGATTCTTTATTTTATTTTCTACAGCAGGAAAACATCAATCCAAAAACAAAAACCCTTTCATTGTTTTTTATTTATTTTCATAATGTAACTACTTTGCAGCATCACCATCATGGTCTGGGCAGGAGCACTTTTAGCTTAGCTTAGCATAAATGATTGAATCGGATAAGACCACTAACATGTTACTCAAATATTTTCCTAATTAATGCTTGACTCTTCTGCTTGAGTTAATTACACTAAAATGAGAGCATAGTTCCTATAGCCATATCACAGCCTAGAAAATAGCAACTTTTCATTTCATTTAAAACATGATGTAACTGAAAAAGTGTCAAGCTTTAAATAGGAAAATTACCTAAATCCTTTGTTAAATTTTTTTAATGAGATTGTGGCGAGGGGGCGTGGCCGAGAGCCGTGGGAGCGAAACGAGGCCC
>CAIGQZ010035027.1:12503118-12519548 GCA_903798205.1 Danio tinwini
CTCTCTCTCTCTCTCTCTCTCTCTCTCTCTCTCTCTGCAGGCCATGTGCATAAAGCTAATGAAGATGATCATCACAATCTATCTGCACTGACAGTAATGCCTCTGTACCCAGTGACCTTTAGGAACACGCTAGTTTGCTTTACGGCCAGCCTGAATGACAATCCAACAACAAAGAGACACTGGCTGATGCACAACTCTAGTTTCTTTGGCCTGATGACAAGAGAAAATTAAGGAAAGCCATGTCCATTGGGAAGTTAATTTATTTTTCGATTGTTTAGATCAGTGTTTCTCAAACTTTTTTTTATCAAGTACCACCTCAGACAAAAATTGTCTCTCCAAGTACCACCATAATGACCAGTATTGAAATAGTGAAGGAGCGTAGTAGGCCTAATTAAGCAGCTGCAGCACTGCACAGTTCAAAAACAAGGCAGATTCATTTCTATTGTTAAGAATATGTATTATTGTCAGCAACTTTAAACATTATAAATAGTTTGAACATGAACTGTGCTTGCAGACAAAAACAAAACTTCACCATTTAAATTAGAATGTGCTTTTAAAAGTGAATTAAAAATGGCACTGTTCTTAAAAAGTAAAAAGAAAACTGCTGTACTTGTAAAGTATTAATGTATAGCTTATTCATCAAAACCTGGAAATGTTGCTTGGACCTGATAAATATATCATATATAACTTTAATATTTTAAACATTTTGAAAGTTTTGCATGTTGCAATTTTGAAGTCGCATGTACATATGACATATTTGTATATCTTTGAAATCTAAACTTGTATTTTAAATATATGATTTGGAATTACGTAAATTAGAAATTAGATCTGCTGCTAGTCATTTACAGTAGGCCTATGTGTGTTAGAAAAGCGAGTGATTAAATGCATACAGTGCTTTTACAAATTCATATGTGCAGTATTTCTACGATCTGGTGCGAATGAGATGACATAAGTGAACCGTGAAGTTCGCGTTAACCGCACATTAACCACTGCCAAGCTGACTCGGGTACGGTTTGCGGTCCCTCCGTCTGTGCACACGAAGAATAACTTTAATTATATTCTACCTCTAAGCTTCAAGCATGGCAAAGTTGCTTGAGTTTACATTCTGTGTCTCGCACCATTTGAATCACAACCAAATTAAATCTGAGGTAACAAACTAAACCAAAAGCCGCATACGCTGCTTTACAAAACAAATAACTTTATATATCGAAAACACGCATTTTTTTACACAACTACGAGCACACATTTAACACATTTGTAATAATTATTTTACCGGTGATGCAGCATTGGGAAAATCCTGAGTTTGCAGTAACTGAAACGGCAACACAACAGCACCGGTCTGCAGATGGGCTTCTCTAGCACGTGTGTATCTGCTCTGTATCACATCTTCCTCTGGCTCTGCGCCAAGCGGACTGATTTTTAACATCTGATGACGCGATGCACTAAAGTAAACATTAAAAGCACTCTAGCATAATCGTACACTTCAGGGAACAGCCAATGCTGTCTGATCACATGAGTCTCAGTGTTATGGTACGCGTCAAAGGGTTAAAAGTGTGTTAATTTAATTCTTTTATTATTCAGTGATTCTACCGCATACCACTAGAAGGAAGGCCGCATACCACTAGTGGTACGTGTACCACAGTTTGAGAACCACTGGTTTAGATGATTCATGCATCATATTTGTTATAATCACAACAAAAATACTAACGGTTTTAAAAAGACTAGCAAAAGTGAAATATACAAAAAATATACAAAATATACAAAAGTGTCTTATGCACAAAGTTATTTATTTATTTACACAAATTCTGACCACCAACATCTGGGATCTGTTCGTCATACCTCGCTTTAATGATCTAAGTTAATTTGACAGATCCTGGATCTTTTAATCTTGATAACTAATCTCTGGCTAATTTGATTCTTCATACACGTTTGCAAATCAGATTTAAATGTCTGGATGAACTGATCTGAGATCTCTGGGTGTGTTGTGAAAGACAGATTTATCAATCCTCCTAATCATGATCAGCAATCCAATGATTGGCTGATGGCACATTAGAGTTTTGAAATCATCTGATTAATATTCAATCATCCATGTGAGCAAAACTACACAAAATGCATACTAAACGGTTAGTTCAATATTTGTTAAATAACTTTCCATCTTTGTTGTGGGCTACATGCTTTACACTTTCCTGTGTCATGAGTATTTAGCAATTTATTTAGTTTTACATTTAGAGCAGATTTTCTTTATTATAGAAGCCTAGGCCTATTTAAGTTTTGTAATCGACGTAAGGAATAACTGGCTGTAGTGCTGTGCAATTAATTGAATGATTAATTGAAATTGAATTGTATTGGCGATTTAAAACTGCAATTAGCTAATCGCAAGAGGCTGTGATAGGAAATAAATAAATATATATATATATATATATATGTATTATATAATTTCCACTCAGAGCAAATGTGTGACTGCCGTCTGTGTATGACAGTCTTACTAGCCAATTGAGTGAGCACACTTTTGTGCTGCCCAATCAGAATTGTGCAACCGAACTATGTGGAAAGCCCATGATAAAACAAACAGGAAAGCACGGACAAGTGGAATGATGGTGTCTGCTGCTGCATAAGCATTAATAGACGAATTCATATCAAAGAAAAACAGCATGTCGGTAATATTGGAATATTTTGATTTCAAAGTCACAGACACTGAACAAAAACAGGTAATTTGTAAGAGCTATCGCAGAATTGTTGCCACAGGATGAGGAAATACAACAGCCAACACCTAAAAAGCACCACAGGCGGCTATATGAGAAGTGTCTTGCTAAAGAGTCAACTAAATGTATTGGCAGTAATGCTCAATCTAGTAGCAAGCAACAGCAAAGTACAATTTTAGAGCAGCTATTACACCATATGAAAAAGTATCATGAAGGCACCAGGCGATAACTAACGCCATAACTCACTACTGTTACCTCTAGAGAAAAACAAGTGTTTAATTTCTGAATAGTTATAAACAAATTTGAATAAATGTTGGAGTTAGTTAATATTATGAATAATTCCTTACTGAATTTTAGCAGTAAGAAGCTACGATACAGAATATTGAGCTAAAGCTTGACTACAAAATTTAATCGCGAATCAAATCAAAATTGCAATATCTGTTAAAAAATTTTAATAAAAAATAAAAATCACAATTATATATTCTCCGCAAATCGCACACTAACTGGCTGTTTAAATTAATTTTGCATCAAAAAAGCATTTTGATATCGGTAAAGGTGTTTGCAACTTCAGAAATAAATCACTGTCATATTAACTGTCAAAACATGTGCATGACTGCATAATTTATTATTATTATTAAAAAAAGTCGAATATTGTGCATGTCTGGTACCTTAAAATAGTATGCGTTAGTGTCTAAAAAGTCCAAATTAACAAGTGTTCCCCTTAAGGAAAACCACCCCAGTCTTAGTACTTTTATTTTGGAGTGCAGATTGCATAAGTTTTATTTCTATATATTTTTAACTTATAGTTAATTACAGCTAATTGAGTAATCCATGTACAAAGAACGGACCACTGGTTGCTGTTGTAGTAACATTTGACGATTGACCCATGTTCAAGTCATTACATAAATGACCAGAAAGGCATGTATTTTGTCTAAAATTAATGTGGAAGTATAATGTGTTTGTGTAAATTTGCCCAATGGATATTTAATAAGAAAATGTTTATTGTTATGATTAGAGGTAGGTGTAAGGAAGCATTTATTGCTTCGTTATGGTGGCATCCATTTGATAAAATATTCTCCTTTACAGTCAATATGGCATATTGTTTAATATTATAGCCTATTACAATACTGAGCCGCAAACATCTGCCTCTATTTCCCCTAAGTATACATAGCATTTAGCTATTTTCAAAGTGTAAACAAAACCAATTGCATATTGCTAAAAAAAACAGATATTGCAACATCTGTGTCTAAGAAAATGTGCTATTTTTGCTCTACGCAAAATGTAATGGTTAGAACTGAAACAATTTTGAGCTATAAACTGAAAGCAGAGATTGAAGTCAATAAATAAACACACACTGTCAGAGGTCTTAAAGCCTACAGCAGACTAGTGTAATATTTATTTGTGGGTGCTTTCGGGGATTCAATCTTAAGATAATTAGAGAATTATAGAAATAAAACCCTTAGGCATGGACAAGCTCTTTTTACAATTTTTCTTTCTGCTTATTGCTTTTTCTTCTCTTGTCCCCCCTTCACAATAAAAGTCCTCACTGCAATACCCAACCACACACAATACAATAACACAATAATGTTACTATTACTTTATCTAAGATAAACTCTTTAAAACTCTTACTCTAATACTCATCACATCAGTAAGGAAATTCAGATTACAATATTACACATTTAACTGTGGCAGAAATCACTATTTCATTTCTGAATAGGATCACAGCAATCAGGTCCCATTTTTACAGATAATTTGCTTGCGTGTTATTTGTGTGATATGTCACCTGCAGCTAGTGAATTACAAAAATTGAAGCATATTTTACAGTCACCAGGCCTTTTGCGTTAAGATGGATTTTTAAAGGTGCCATAGAAAGAAAATCTAGATATACACAGGCATAGTGTAATAAAGCTTCAGTACATGCAAAAGACATATTGTAAGCCTCAAACACCTGTGTTTCTTCATTCTCATGTAAATCCTGGTAAAAAAAAAACAGGGCAATCAGAACAAAACACAGACTTTGACGATCCAGATAATATCATTAATATGACTGACCACAGCGTTTTCAAGTGAAATTACAAACTTATGATCTTATTCCATTATTTTTAGGTTTACCCAAGTTTCTATTAAACAAAGGTCTCTTATTTTGAAAATGGGAGAAGCAGTGAGGCTAAAAAGGAACAGTTTTGTAAAGCAAACATCCATGCATGACCACACAGTGTTCACAACTACTCAGAACAACCCAGAAGAGGCATGATGTCTGTTTAACTGAATTAGTTGTTAGTTTAACAAGTATATAGTATATTAGTTAGTTTAAGTGTATATTGTAAAATTTGCAACATATGTGTCCAATGAGGCAATGAACCAACCCAGGCTCATTGCGGATACATACCCAGGTCTACATCTTTTGGCACAGTGAAAAACGTAACCGGAGGTACATCGGCTCACAGTTTTTGTTTTTGCAAATTCGTCAGAGGCCACTGTGTACGTTTTTTGCTGATCACAAATTTCGGTAACACTTTATTTTGATGGTCTATTTGAGTATTAGTAGACTGTCTGTTTAATATCTGTTGATCTGCTCCTTCAACAGCCATTTAACTGACTATAAGAAACTTTACAAGTACATGTCAACTACACTAACCCTAAGCCCAACCTACCAGTCTATTTACAATCTAATGAGAATTAGTTGGCATGTAGGTGCAATGCAACTTAAATTCAACAAATGGACCATCAAAATAAAGTTTGAACCAAATTTCTCTCATGCTTTATCTTCTTGCGTAAATCCAACAGAGGGCACGATAAATATTTCAGCCAATCAGGCCTGCTTGCTGTCGACTGACTGACCCACCCATCAACCCCTTTCCCAACCAAAAGTGTTTTCAAAAGCAATCTAGAAAAAGAAAAGCCGTCATTTTCAGCCTGTTGTTTATTTATTTATTTATTAATTTTTGCTATTGTTTTACTTGATTTCTGGAATCGTTCTTCACCGAACACGAACCCTGTCAGTATCAATTCCACTCCGCATCCCAAGTCTGCCAACGTATGCGGCAAGCCACTGTGCAAACTTATAACAACGGAAAATCTGTCCACACAGAGGTAAGCGGTCAGCTGTGCATCATGTCATATAACTCAGCTCTTTTACTTTTAAAAATACTTTTTTACTCGTCATTTTTCTTGAGTAAAAGGTCGCCAATTATTCCTGTCTGTTTTGATATATATTATAGCTTCGAAATACAACTCTAAATACATCTGTGATGATTCCATTTGTCAAGTATAATTATAATTTAACCTATATTTCAATCAAAACACAACTCAGGAGAAAACTAGGTTACTTTGGTAGCATAAAGGTAGCTCACTCACTCCTTCTAGCTAAAACTTCTGTACTTTAGTTGAAATGGCATCTACTCAATTTGATAAAATTATTTGACAACTAAATAATTGTTATTTTGCATGTGTGTATTTGTGTACTGTCTGTGTGTGTCTAAGAGAGAGCAGGCGCTAGCTACGTCTCCACCCACCTGTTTTTATGCCCATTTTGGAAATGCACATAAAAAATTGGTTGACGGAGAGCTAAGATGCGCATCATTTTGAAAATGTGCATAAAAAACATATGCGCTTAACTGAGTAGGATAAACTCTTTATTCGATAAGAAAAGATGCACATAAACTACGATGAAAACACTTTTATCGAACAAACTCCTGTCTTCGCATTAAAAAAAGGTCATGTGAATTTGTAATAAGAGATCATATGGTGATAAAAATGTGTGCAAATAGACAAACCAGCAAGGTGACTGCATTGTAAAACATCTGAAATTTTGTTTTGGACATTCTAAACTGCCTTTACCGTTTCAGTATTAGTGTTATTATATTATTAATTACCTCCAGAATCAAGAGTGTCTGTGCTCCGAATCTCATGCCTTCAGATTTGTTCATCTGTGATTTATTCTTTGTGTGCTGGCATCGGCATTCTGCAAGTCATTAATTAAATAAAGAAAAGATTCACACAGCTTCTACTGCAGCAAATTCCATTTTAACTGTTGATATTTGATGCCAGTTGATCAGAAAGTGATGATTTTGTTCTTGTTGACTTGTTTGATGGAAACCCTGCTTTACTGACATCCTTTATGCAATATTGCAGTTTTTCGCTTAAAGTTAATTTGCATTTTTGGATGGAAACAGCTACTGGCATAAGCTGCAAAGCATCAGAGCAGAGCTCAATAATATTCATGACCATTACAAATATGGTCAAAACCGAGTTTTTCATTCCAGGGGTAATTCCTGTGGAATAATATCAGTCATAAATGAGCATATAAAAAAAGTTTCTGGAGAATTTGTAGCTAAGCCACATACCTATTATGAAGATTTCTGAGAACAATTTAACAGATTGAAAATAATGTTGTCATCATCTAAGATTGAAACCCCATATGGATTTTCTTCCTGTGGGAAAAACATTTCAAGTAATTATTAAAATAAAAAACCTGCTTTCCAAAGCTGCTATTTTACAGCTCTGTAGCAATTCTGCTCGGTTTATTATAACAATTATACACAAGATTAAGATTTGAAGGTTCCCCTTGCACTGTAATTGAAAACTGTATCACTGCTCCAAAATATCTTACATATCAATAATAAGATGCTAAGATGTTATCTTGCCTCAAAAGACTGGCGCATGACGTACCTGATTCTCCACACCAGTATTATTTTTCTAAACCCTTCAAAAACAAGCTAAGCTGATGATAAGAATTCGTCATTGACAAAAAATCTACATCAAAGATCGTTCATATCAATCTGACTCACAGAAATGCCTCATCAGCGGCACAGCACACTCAAACGGCCCAATGACAAGAACACATCAGAAGCCACAGTCTGATCAAACAGGGATTTGATTTGCGGCGATAAGATAAAACCTCTGCAAAACCACAATCGCAGACAGCCACAGTATCTCAGGATTCTCTAGCACCTCTCAGTCTACACACAAGGTTACAAAAGGAGAGAATCTGTGAAAAAAAAGCTGCTGAGATAAGTAGTTCACATGGCCTGGCGATTGTTTTACATAACCAATATATGACCCGAATATTCTTGTGCACTCACTCTGTTACTGGAAGTGAGTTGAAGAATGACTCCTTGTCGTGTTTAAGCGTGTTAAACCCTTCGCCCAAGTCTTTTCATTTAAACTGTGGTTTCTGCACTGGTGGCCTATAATCTCTAAGTTCCTTTTGGTTTAATTTGTCTGTGAGGTGGATTGTTTAGCTTCCTGCTGCAGGAACACACACACACACACACACACACACACACACACGCACACACGCACGCACGCAAGCCTTGAAAGTTATCATTGACATCTGCTGGATCGCCTGTGAGGGTAGACAAACTTTCACTTACTTTTGCAGTGCACAACATGTTTATCTGTGAGAAGTAATAGGACTACTCTGTTATTACTGCTGAAATTTGCCTTTCTTTCTTTCTTTCTTTCTTTCTTTCTTTCTTTCTTTCTTGTTAGTTTATATCTATCCATGTTCAAACAAGTACTGCACTCAGCATAAGCTCTTCTCAAAGGATCTGATTCTGAAATGGTTCGCTCAAGGATCAGATCTCTATAAATCACCTCTAATCTGCTCCGATTGGTCAAATAGATATAAAAAATTTACATTAATAAACCATCCATTAACTAACCATCCATTAATAAAGTTTTAATGTTATGCTTTCCTTCATTTATTTCAAATTGCCTTGCTCAAAACTGCTACAACAACTTTGTAAATTTAAATATAATCTTAAAACTTATATTAAAATGACTGATTTCTGATTGGCTTCTTGGTCTTACCTTAACTTTACATTTGGAAAGAATTAGATATACCTCTTCTGGGAGCTCTGCGAAATTTGATAAAATGTGGGATCTAGTCTTTTTTTCTGAAGATTTGTAAGTTTTTTTTCTCTTTACATCCATTGCTCTTTTTGTAGGTCATCTATGTCTTGTATGTCACCATTTCCCTTGTTTCATCCTTCATTTTACATTTTGCTCGGATAATTTTTTCATGATGGCTTTGTTCCTTGTTTTCCTATGTCAGCAAAAAACTATAATAAAAACGATGATTAAAAAAATCACTTTTATCAACTGCAGGGTTCAATTTTCCACACAAAAGTTGTCAAAGCTGATATCAAGTCCCAAATGCAATTAAATAATGTAAATAAATGAACAAAACCTGTAAAAAAACAAGTGATGATAATATGGTAATACAAGATATTTATTATGCTCAGATTAGAAAATGTTTGCAAACATTCAGTGAGCACCATTGGCTGGAATAGTTTTAGTGGCAAATTTGTTGCAAAGCTTAGGATTATTTGATGAATCAAAAGTATTTAAAGGAGCAGCATTTGCTTGAATTTTTTTTATTAAAATGTAAATAATGTAGCATTACAAATTTTTGTAAAAAAAAATACAACTTATGTATGTTATTACTAGGGCTGTCAAAATTAGCGCGTTAACGCACCAGATTAATTTAAAATATTTAACGAGTTAAAAAAAATTTACGAATTTAACGCAGTTGCAGTTTTTTTTTATTTCCTGTTGTGGCCGACGTGTGTTCAGGGCCGGCGCGTCCGTAGAGGCGACCTAGGCGGCCGTAGAATAGTGAGTGAACCCCCCCGGTTCTCACTTTCATCCGCGACACCCACCACCTCCCTCCCGGTCCTTCCTTTCATCCGCGAACCGGTCACTTTTTATTTCACTTTCGAGTTGAGGGCGGGCGGCATGATTGCCATTCGCCTAGAGAGCCAGTTCAGCTTGCTCCAGCTCTGCGTGCGTGCAGAAATATGGATAAAACCAAGGAAGCGGTTTTAGAAGGAAAGTTTCAGTATAAAACAACTAAGGTTGCATCACCTGAAGGGAGTGCACTGTACTGTGCGTTCTCTCTCTCTCTCGCTCTCTCTCTCTCTCTCTCTCTCTCTCTGTGTGTGTGTGTGTGTTGTGCCCTGATAATGTCAATAGACTGGACTGTCTTAGCAACTGGCTAAATGTTAAGGAGGACTGAGCAAAATTGTTTCTACTTTATAATTAATGTTCTCAACTCGCAATACAACAATGAATACAATTGTTTGTAATTAATACTTTATTATTATTATTATTATTATTATTATTATTATTATTATTATTATTTTCCAATTTCCATATTTGCAATGCCTGCATTTTTTTTTTTCGTGATTAATCATGATTAATCACAAAAAAGGTGTGATTAATTAGTTAATTTTTTTAATCAATTGACAGCCCTAGTTATTACTTATAGTAATAATATAGTATTTTTATGTTTTGTTTTTATTTTTGTTTTACGTCATACTTTGTAACAATATTGCTATTTGTACTATAACCTATTAACAATTTTTGTTTTGAGGGTGAGTTTAAGATTGTGAACCATTATTTTGATTGAAACATAAACATGATTATTAGTCAGTAGTAATAGACCTGCCCTATTGCTGCTAAAACTTTTTCTTTCTTTATATCTTATTTACTTCTTTTCTAGGCGACACGATGGCTCAGTGGTTATCAGTTTACATGTTCTTAACGTGTTGGCGTCGGTTTCTTCCGGGTGCTCTGGTTTCCCCCAGTCCAAAGACATGCACTATAGGTGAACTGAATAAACTAAATTGTCCGTAATGTATGTGTGTGAATGAGTGTGTATGGGTATTTTCCATTACTGGGTTGCAGCGGAAGGGGCCTCTGCTTTGTAAAACATATGCTGGATAAATTGGCGGTTCATTCCGCTATGGAAACCCCTGATGAATAAAGGGACTAAGCCGAAGGAAAGTGAATAAATAAAAGAGTTTAAGACTGTGGGCCATTATAATTGTTCGGATTGAAACATAACTATGATTATTAATGAGAGGTAATAGACCTGCCCTATTACTGCTGAAACTTTCTCTTTCTTTATATCTTCTTTCTTTCTTACTTTCCTTCTTTTTCACACCTTTCTCTCTTTTCTCTCTCTCTCCCTTTGTCAAATCAGTATTCCAGTAACCTATCCCTTCCCAAATATAAATGCAAAACCATTACAGATCTGAAAAAAGCCACAGCCTGACATTGGATAAACACAGGCCTGGCATGACAGGGAAGGTTTCCTCCCTCCTCGTGCCCCCAAAACCTGAGCAAACAGAAAGAACCAGCAGCTCCATGAGTCAGCAGATGAAAGACATTGGGGGCATACATCACTCAAGCATACTTTGGCGTGACGGTAACACACACTAAGGGCCGCGTGTGCTCTTAGGACAGTCACAGGCTGCACTCATCAACCTTTTTTTCTAAGCTGACAAACAGAGAAACATGCCGGTTTTCCTTTGGTCTCTGTGTGTTTTGTGTAGGAGATTTGGAGACCACAGGTGCTGAGAAGATCAAAAGGCAAGGAAAACTCTGTGTTCTTTGTTTCTAAACATGCCCAGAAACTTCTACAGTCAAAGTACACTAATTTTTCAGTTCTTTGACACCAGAATAAGAGGAAGTGGAAGAACCGAGGCCCCTCAGGACAGACAGATTTTTAACCTTCATGTTCTGTTAAGGCTTTACTGCTGTAATATTTAAGGTCACAGAGAATGAAATGACAAACTTGTGTTTTTAATTAGACTTTAGACATAAAAGATTTAATCCAGTTAATGAATAAAAATATTTCTATTGACATCAATATAACAAACTGAAGATGAAGGTTGATCTCCAATTACTCTTAAGATTTGGATTGCATGTGGAGAGGAAAGCACTGTTTAGCTTCCTTAATTAGGTTAGTTATGATGAAACTTTGTATCTAAAATAACCAGATTTAGTTTTATATTTCCTAATTGGGCAACATGGTGGCAAGAAGGTCGCTGGTTCGAGCCCCGGCTGGGTCAGTTGGCATTTCTGTTTTGATTTTGCATGTTCTTCCCATGTTCGCGTGGGTTTC
Source organism: Danio tinwini (assembly GCA_903798205.1). Lineage (NCBI taxonomy): Eukaryota > Metazoa > Chordata > Actinopteri > Cypriniformes > Danionidae > Danio > Danio tinwini. Next base: position 12,514,735 of record CAIGQZ010035027.1, read on the forward strand.
CTCCAAGTGCTCCGGTTTCCCCCACAGTCCAAAGACATGTGCTATACAGGTGAATTGAATAAGCTAAATTGGCCGTAATGTACGTGAGTGTGTGCAAGAGGGTATGGGTGTTTCCCAGTGTTGGGTTGTGGCTGGAAGGGCATCCGCTTCATAAAACAAGTGCTGGATAAGTTGACTGTTTATTCCGCTGTGGCGACCCCTGATTAATAAAGGGACTAAGCCAAAAAGAAAATGAATGAATGAATAAATTAATTTCCTCACTGGAATTTTACTTTACTTAACTGTGCCCATCCATCTGTACCCTTATGATTTATTATTATATCATCTACTTTAAAGTTTATGTCATTTGTAACAAACCTGTCTCTTGATTTTAGTATTAGTTAGCTGTAAAACCTGGATATATAAATGGTAAAAAACACAAACAACAACAAAAATTTATATATATATGGTCAATAGTACACTGTAAACCCTAATAAGTTGAGGTTACTCAAATGATTTGAGGAAAGTGATTCCCTCAGTTTGTTTGAGTAATGGAAAATCGACAACTCAATTAATTGAGTTGACCAAATATTGAATTGAATTAAATCTCTTCATTGAATTAACTCACATGTTTAATTACAAATAACTTAAAGGTTTAAGTACAGACCAATTAAAAGGGCTAATAGACTAAATTTCAACTTTCAGCTTTTATATTCTTTACTTACTTACTTACTTACTCCCATGCAGGGCCATTTATATGGAAGTTGATATTTAGCTGCACCATGTTGGTGTTTCGTAACATCTAATTTTTACGAGGTGGGTCATTAGCCCAATGCTCAACCCCCAACCTGGAGGACCAGGACATACACTAATACACTATGGACAATTTAGCTTTACCTATAGCACATGTCTTTGGACTGTGGGGGAAACCAGAGCACCTGGAGAAAACCCACGCAAACATGAGGAGAACATGCAAACTCCACACAGAAATGCCAACTGATCCTGCGTGTATATCAATTAAGAAAAATGTATATAAGCTACTTACTAATTTAACTTTTCTGTTTTGTCAGATGGGTTCAGGTAGTGCCTCTGTCTTGCTGTGCTTCAGCAAAATTCAGCATCACAAGAAAAATGACCACCTTGTGCTATATAACATATATCAAACAATCAGTGTGCTTGTCAAGGCAGAATTTCATGCGTAACCAATCATTTTAAATGGAGACATGGTGAATTGTTTAAAGAAATTAAAATGTTAGTTTCAGAGAACTTAAAATATTAATTAAAAGTTTTTTGCTGCCTAATCAGTATTTTTAAACAAGTTGTATTGCCAAAACTTCAAATTTTAAGTAAAGTTATTCATTCATTCATTTTCTTTTCGGCTTAGTTCCTTTATTCATCAGTGGTCGCCACAGCGGAATTCCATTATTGTCCAATGACTTACCTAAATAATCTTGCCCGTCTAGTTAACCTAATTAATCTAGTTAAGCATTTAAAATGGCACTTTAAGCTAAATACTAACATCTTGTAAAATAACTATAAAATATTATGTAACAAAATAATGGCAAAGACTAAATAAATTGGTTAATAAAAAATAGGTTAAATATCTAATTTAAACAGCATTTAGGAAATATTTTGAAAATTTATTAACATTAATTGAAGTTTACTTTCATTTCATAAAACAAAATATTTCTGTTGTAAAGATACCATACTTACAATATTCCATATTTAATTTAATTTAATTATATTAAACTTTACTCATATATACAAATGCATTTGTGACAATTTATATTGTATATTTAATGTTATTTGTAAAATATAGTACATATTGAAAGCTATTAACATAGACTAGACCCCCAAAAAGTACTTAAAGATTTAAAAATAAAAAATCTTTGAACCTAAGGACAGGACATTAAACACTTTAGGATAGACCATTACCAACACTGACATCATGGAGTGACATCAATTAGCGAAATTCATCAATTATCACACAAGTCAGTTCTCACCTTCATAAGTAACCCCTGTGAAAGTTGTGCAGGTGGCCAGCATGTTTGTAACACCTGGACCAAAAGTGCCTTTTCCATTCTCTTTCTGACACTCAGCAGATGCGGTCAGGAACTTGAGATGTTTAATCCTTTCATACATGAGCTACTGTGTGAAAGACAGCAACGCTGTTGTGTTTAAGCCCAGTTCTAAAGACTCACAGAGAAAAATGTGTGAGAGTGTTGTAGCTCGTTCAACAGTCTGCATGCTTTTCTTTACCCTCTCCCACACTTCACTATTGTACTTTGCTCGTAGAACCACATATTAAAGCCTGCAGCTCATTTTTTCTCCAGATCAGATTTCTCAGAACACAGATGCTGTGGAAACACAACAAAAAAGGCTTTTAAAATAATGCATTTGTTGATTTCCAGGTAGTCACCAGCCTCCTGGATTTCAGTTTGACCTGACCCATACAAACAGATTTTGAAAAAAACTATTTAGCTGAGAAGTCAATGCATGAAAAAGCTTGCATTTGTGACAGGGAAACAAGACGTGCCATGTTTGTTTTGGGGGGAAGCATGATGCTAGTTAACCAGAATCATCTTTACTGCGTGATCAAATGAGGAATGCTTTCTCTCTCTCTCTCCCTCTCTCTCTCTGCCTTTATAGTTTGAATTATGCTGGTAAAGTATCTTATTATGACATCTTATTCCCTGGTCCGAACATGTCTGCTGGCTTTGATATGGGCTACGATCGTGTCATAATGAGATGGCATCACAGGAAAGGCACCACAGAGGGCCAACATCTGAGAAGACTCTGGAATGGAAAGTATTCACCACTAAACCAAAACATCAGAGCCTGTAATCACCCGCCTCGGAATAATGTTTATTGTTTTTCCCCTCATATTAGCTAATTGGACAACAATGAAAGATATGATAAGGAGACGATGACTGGGGGAGTGTGTAGTGTCGGTGGCTGATGTCAGAGCGGGTTCGACGTGTACATGCAAGAATGCTGCCACTCGTTCAGACGACCTCACAGTGACCCACACACATGATCACTCACCAACTCTTTCATTTGCCAAAAACTCAGACAGACACAAGCATATGTAGACATATTCAGTCTCTAACCAATTCTGCCCTGTCAATAAAGCACAGATTGAGACGTATATGGAGCAGTGTTTATATTTGCTTGCATGTTAGTCTTAATGAGCCAAAACATTAGGACCACCTTCTAATTTCTCTATTAGTCCACTGCATACTACCAAAACAACAATGGGCCACAAAGGCATGGACTCCACAAGATTCCTCAAAGCGTCCCGTGGTATCAAGACCAACCACCAAGGTTTTAGCAGAAGATCCTTTAAGAACTAGGCCCTATCATACACCTGGCGCAATTAGCCGCAAGACTTGTTTGTCGCGATTTGTTGCTATTTTCAGACCAGCGCAACCCTAAATTCATGTTTTGTGCCACGTTGTTTAAATAGCAAATCCATTTGCGCTACTTTGTGAACTCATGGGTGTGCCGGTCTAAAAAAAAGGAGGTGTGTTAAGGTGCATTATTGGCGAGTTGCTATTTTTGAAGAACTGAAATAGACCACATCATTGACCAACCAAAAGCAGGTCTATAGTCCAGCGCGTTAGTTATGTGCCTATGCAGGTCTAAACGCTTACACATTGCTTAATACACACAGGATGTACAGCAATACACAAATATCTTTACATATGAAGAAAATATAAAGATTAAAATGATACAAAATATATTATTTTTTACATAAATATAAAAACTGCTACCTCCATGGGCTTTTTTCAGTTTATTAACAATTTGCATCTGTTGGGTTTTGGAGATGTATGCATTATCAAATGGGGCATACGAATAAGATGTGTATTTGAAAATAACTACAGTTTTATACAGTTTTTTTGACCACACTTCATTATTATTGCTCATTTATTAATTTGCTGGAAATTAGAACAGAATTTATTAATTTAGTAGAAATAGTTTTAAACAAATCTTTGAGCTTAACAACTTAAATTAAATATGAAGGTTAATGAATGTCTTCAGTGGAGTGAGTTTTCACCGTTTCCTTACTCCACGAAAGTAAAGGAGTAAAGTAAATAGTACAAGTAAAGTAAAGAGGCCAAATGGAGGAGGCTCATTCTTTATCCTCGTGCTGCAGATGGTCTTATTCTTACAAAGTCCGCCATGTAAATAGCAAATGAAAAAGAGCCCTAAAGGATGACACTATTTCCCCGTCACTGACAAGTTATTTCTTCAATTAAAAGACAAAGGTTCTGGCACATTCCCAGAATGGGTTATGAGATTTCTGGGTCCCTGGTCTTCCAGGTGTAGATAAGATTACATGTAACAATGAAGAGGTATTAAGTTGAACAGGCTGTTGTTGATGGAATTTGCCAGTTCTTTTACACAGCAACAGCATTTTTGTCACAGAAAATGCATAAATCTGAAAACACGTATTTATGGAGGTATAAATTTGTGCTAAGCATAAGCAAACACACAAGTGTAAAAAAAGTTTACATTTTCAGGCCTTTATATCACATATCATATAAGGTTGGTTCCTTGACATGTCAGTCATTCAGTCTCTGGGTGGTCCTTGTCCAATGAAAGGTACAACGGAGTCCAGACCTTCTGCTGTCAGTCTACACAAGACTAGGTACTTGTCAAATTGATGTCCACATGTTTGACCACAGGCAGGGTTTCGCAGCACAATACTGTGCAGAGGATCACATTTCATTCAAGAGAAACTCGGACACAGTGAATTAAAAAAAATATATAGTGTCTGTCTGTCTGTCTGTCTGTCTGTCTGTCTGTCTGTCTGTCTGTCTGTCTGTCTGTCT
>CAIGQZ010035027.1:12521100-12549230 GCA_903798205.1 Danio tinwini
GAGAGAGAGAGAGAGAGAGAGAGAGAGAGAGAGAGAGAGAGAGAGAGAGAGAGAGAGAGAGAGAGAGAGAGAGAGAGAGAGAGAGAGAGAGAGAGAGAGAGAGAGAGAGAGAGAGAGAGAGAGAGAGAGAAAGAAACTGCTGCTTTAATTATAGCAGAATTGCAATTCACAGATTTCCAACCTCTCTTTTCTATTTCTCCTCCTCTGTCACAGCATATTTCACCCCAAAAAGTGACAGGCTTTTCTTCAGCTTTGAATGTCCTTCATTGCTTCTCTGTTTGCTCTTGTTAGCAGAGCTCCAACAAGGATTTGACAGCAAGTAAATTCTCAACTTCTCCTAATTTGACAGGGAATCCGGTGATCTGTATGCAGGGATTTTGTCATGCATTTTTAACTGTATGCACAACTGCTTGTGTGTTCAGGCCTGTCTCTGTATGTTTCTATACGTGTGCATGTGCTGGCATCTAATTAACGGTAAAGCTCTGGCTTACTGTCTTGGTGTTTCAAAACATAGGGAGTTCTTTTTGCTGGATTGTTACATTAATGAGAGTAAACAGCATGGGAATAAAAACTATTCTTTCTCCTGTCTAAACTATTAATTTATTTTTTTAGGTAGCTCAAGCAAGACATACAGTGGTGCAGGGCACAGATAGTATTTCATGTGTGTTTTTTCCCCCACTAACCACATGTTATCCAGTTTAATCAGGCTCTAGGTGCACTGAAATAGCATGGAATTCATTTAAGCAATATTTAAATTAAGCTGCACAGCTCTTTTCTATGTAAATGAGGCTCATTATAGATTGCATCGCATTCACAAAACTCAGCGCTGATTGCCTGGTGCAATTAATGTCGCAGAAACTGGGCGGTAAACTGAATTTTATTAAAAAGAGACATTTGTGTACATTTTTAGTCATTATGGTAGCGGTAATGCATCAGATGATGATCGAATTATTAAATGCAGGAAGAACAGATGAGCACACTTTATAGATTGTATAGAGGAGATGCTTGGGTTGTAGTGTTTGAGCCTTGCTGCATTAAAAATGTTTGCATTGAAGTTATTTTTTTAATTATCTTTAACTGTAAAAAAAAAGAAAAGAAAAAAAATACACAAATTATTATTAAAGAAATAGCAATAAACACTGAATTGAATATGTAAATAAAAAAACAACAACATGTGTATATACATTATTTTTACATACAGTACAGTAAAGTACACATAACTGCAGATATTTGCTGAGGCTTCTACTACAACATCATTTTCTTTTAAAGAACCTATTTATACTTGGATTTTAAACAACAAAGATGTGCTACAAATGAAATAGAATTAAGTATTTCCTTTATTTTTATTTGGTCAATTTTGAGGATAACAATGTTGTCTAAACAATCTCTATTCACTTTATTCAACCATAAAAATGACTAGAAATGCTGTATTATGGATGTCAAGCAATTAGATTGTGATGGCACTTTGTGAAGTAGCAAGTAATATTTTCTTTTCCAATATTATTTAATATTTTCTATTGGATGCTTTACAATATTATATTTGTGCATTTACATTAGTTTGGTCAGTACTGAAGCCAAAACTTGGCGCTAATCTAACAAAATAACTTACAATAACTGTCCAAAATTAGTACACGCAAATTTATATGTTAGGGAAAAAAAAAAGTTAAAAAAAAAGAGGAAAAATTAGGAGATGCAAAAACTGTATAAAATTCAGTTGAAAATGTGTAGTTTGTAACATCTTTTGCAATATTTTGCTTGAATTTAAATGCATTATTTTTATATTTCCAAAGATGTTCAGTGACTAAAATACTATTTATTAAATTTTAATTTATTTGTTTATTTGGCAGGGACAGTGTACATTAATCAGCATTTCTGCAAATGCTCCAGAATTAGCCAGAAGGTTATTTTTCATCTGTTGTCCCTGGACAACCTAAAAAACAATACAAAAATTATACAATCAATCAAGCATATAGTCAAGAAGCACTAAATAGACATGGTTATGTAGATATTAATAAAAATCTACATAATGTACAAATTAAACTAAAAACACCAACATTATGTAATAGAGATAAAAATTGTTAAAACACATTTAAACAACAAATAATTAAGATGGCAATCACAAGTGGTAACATGCTGGGTAGGGTCAAGCTAATAGGAGTGATGACACGTCTGCTGCTCTATAAACCAGATTTTTAGATGTTTTTTGAACATATTGTAAGAGTTCTCTGATGTTGCCAGGAACAGAGTTCCACTCCTGTGCAGCTGTAACTGAAAAGGCACACTGACCAAAGGCACTTTTCCGGAGTGGGACGATACAGTCTCCTCGGACTGCCCCTCGTGTTGCTCTGTGTGTAGTGTTCCTGAGATATATCTATTTAATAAATAAGTTTTGTTCAAATGCACCAAAATATATTGCCTATATTCACTGAGAAATGGATAAAAATATTCATCAACACATCAAAATGTTGTGTACTCATTTATGCTGAGCACAGTACATGCACATGACATAACAGTTTTCACAAAATTGCACAGGCAATAATATTATTGGTTTCCAAAACTGACACTTCAAAAAAAAATTCTAAACTTTGCATTTTTATATAGGCCTCAATAAATGGCTAAAATGCATTAAAGTTTATTTTAGTTCAAATCCAATTTTAGCTAAAAACAGTAATGTCTTAGTGACCCCTCATTATCTTGTGCCACATTGCTTCTTATGTTCTTTTTAAAACAAATTGGGGGGAGGGGGTATAGTACAACAGTACATCATTAACATCATGAATACAGTTATTTGCATCCTTTACCCTTTACATGTAAGTTTAAATATTCCCACTGAATCCCCTGGGTGAGTTTTTAATGTGACCATTATTTAGAACACAAATACTTTCTGATTATTTAAGCATACTAAGAATATTGTGAAATATCTGCTATTCCGATTATCAAATATATATATAAAAAATATATCGTAAATCACAGTTTATTAAACAGCTAATTTAACAGGGGATCTGTTAGTCAGTGATGCAGCAGACAGATCAAAGCTGCTGGATTTACGACATGTTAATTCATCAACTTCTACTGAAATACATGAAAGTAAGTGGCTGTTTATTTATCTTTTACCAGAACGTATGTGTATTTAAATGTCTATAATCAAAAATGAACATTTATTGTACAAAAACCCTGATAAATTGTGATTTATGCCAACGCAGGAACACAGATTTGAATTTAAGAGCTGATCACATTTGAATCACACCAGTATGATCATATGGTCCAGGGAATCAGCCTAGACTGATCACATCAGTGTGATTGTACATGTAAAACGATTAATGTCTAATTAATTTCAGGTACTCATTCATTTGTTGATTTTCCTTCGGTTTAGTCCCTTATTTATCAGAGGTCCCCACAGCGTAATGAACCGACGATTATTCCAGCATATGTTTTACACAGCGGATGCCCTTCCAGCCGCAACCCAGTATTGGGAAACACCTATACACACTCATTCACATACACTCATACACTACTACGGCCAATTTAGTTTATTCAATTCACCTATAGCGCATGTCTTTGGACTGTGGGGAAAACTGGAGCACATGAAAACATGAAGAGAACAAGCAAACTCCACACAGAAATGCCAACTCACCCAGCCGGGACTTGAACCAGCCACCTTCTTGATGTGAGACGACAGTGCTAACCATTGAGTCACCATGCCGCCGATTTCAGGTACTAAACCAGCTAAAAGAAATGCATCCAAATAAACAAAGCTACTAGCAGTCCTGCTTTATTCTTAGCAAATGCCCCTCATAGTCAACTATCAGCTTCTGTTGCGCCTGGAAAAATACACAGTACAGTGCTACAAAGACAAATGATTGTTCTCACAGCGCATTTATCTGCAAACTCGTGGCACTGCGGCTTCACTCAGGACCTGGAGAAAGTTTACATTGCGGAAGAACGAAGCATATATTCCAGCCGACTCAATCGAATCAATCCAGTGGACCACAATGGCTCTCTGGCAGAGGAAAGCAGAGGAAATATAGATTGTTCAATTATGTTGTCAGATATGAGAGCAGAGAAAACAAATAACCCGAATCCATAAGTGCCTGAAAACTTTAGCTGGGTAATATGTGTGCACATTTAAGAGCATTCCGCCATTATCTTGTGCGTTTCGCATGGTAAACACAACACCAGATGTATCAAAACCTATTAAGGCTTAAGAAGGGCTATATAAGAGGAATATTTACATCAATGTGTGCACTTAATAGGCATGAAAATGCAGAGCTGTCATATCTAAAGCACACCGGCTCATCGTATTTCCAGGAATAGACTAACTTGAGGGCCGCACTTAAGCGCACACTTCTAGGTTAAAAGTCTTGGCATCTTTGAAAGCTCTGTGTCACCGTCACCCATTCAAATATTGAAATGTTTATTTGAGCACATCTATCTATTAGCAAAAAAAAAATGCTTTGAGACTAGATGCTGCAGATTGCTCTTGCTTTGAAAAGACAAGACCTCTGCTGTCTTTTCAAAATTGTAAGAAATACTAGAGCTATTCAATGGCGCGGTGTGAGAATAAAAGCACACCTGAGTGATTGACAGTGATAGCTTTTGGCCACTGAAGGTAATGACATCTTCTTCAGTGGCTTAGTGCTTTTACAGCAGCACTGAATACTTATCAGTCCGAGCGATCAGCAGGAAGTAACAGAAAGCCAGGCTTATCTGTGTTTTGGTCTGGAGCTTTGGGGGAAGGGCTGAGGAGGCGAGGAGAGGAGGTATGCAGTTGGTCGTCCTGTTTGGGGTGAAAACATGCCACAGGGCGCCAGACTTGCTGAGTAAAGCAATGCTTGTAATGGCATTACATGACAAAGATATGGTTGCATATTTTGATGATCTCTTTAGATATTTGGTTAACTAGTAACTTTGCATGTTAACTGGCAGTTGTTAGTAGACTGGCTACTGTTTGCACATACTGTAAAAAAATATCTGTTAATTATCAATTTCCTGGTAGTCGTGATTCAAGGGTGTTTTCTGTTTATCTATGCTTTCGAATTGCATTATGGGAGCTACTTTTGATGTTGAAGTTTTTTGTAGTTGGAAATGATATATTGTCTGTTTTGATGATGTAAATTATGATACAAAACCAATGTTTCTCTTTTACAAACATATTACACTGTAAAAAATGTTCATGATTTTAACAGTAAAAAACTGTAAAATGCTACAATTAAAACGTGTTACTTGTTTAACAGTACAATTTCCTTACTGTATACAGTAAATAACCGTAAATTGGCTTTCCTACAATTCCCTGCTTTTTGTTGTTGTTGTTGACATTACAATGGTTCTGTCCACAGATATTTACATTAGATGTCGCCTACGCTATTGGTGTCTATTGGAAGGAATGCCTCAATAGAGCCGCCATTTTAGTACAGGGTAGTGCTCCTTTGAAATGAATGTGGGACCAAGGTGCAGTGGAGGACTGGCCATCCAGAGCCAGAGATACAGTATATACACATATATACTTATATCTATGATCAGGAGTTTTCCTGGTGGTCAGTATGCAAATGTTTTTTTAATTACGAAATTATAATTTTACATCACTTTTATACATCAATGGATAAGTGACTGCACGGACATTGCCGACAAAGAGCATGTGTTTGTGTGCATGGAACTGTATTATCCTACCTCCCTGTTAAATTTGATCTAATCCGTGTCCTGAAACACACCTCCTCTCCTGCTTTCTCACCTCATACGAATGGAGGGAGCGATTCGTTTGTGAATGAATCTCCGTTATGAACGACTCTTTCTCTTAGCCATCAATAACACAAGCTTATTTTATTCAACCAAACTAGCATAAGCCTAGTATTTAGTGCAAGTTGGTGCTACTTTGTTTATGATCAGTGCAGTGACTGTATTATCATCAATACTTGTTTAGCACAAAAGTTCGACATAACATATAAAAACATAAAAAACGTAATCTTACCTATGAAATGTTCTGCCTTTGTGCTTTTTTTTCTTTGTTTACTCGTTACTGCGCCCATACACAGCGCTAAAGCCCAGCATCTTCACATTGGCTTTAGTCTTGGACTAGTGCGGTTGAATGACATTTGTCTTTGGAGCACTGTACAAATGTGGCGGCGCTATTGATGCACGCTCAGGGTCCGTATGTAAAATCTAGTGTATATATCTATAGGTTCTGTCTAGCGGTTTTCTCATCAGTTATGTACACTACAGTTATGTACACTACAGTTTAATGTTACATCTAATGTTGATCAATAATGTTTATTGCATTACTTTAGTGTCATTCATGCTACCATGACTGTGTTTAGTATTTGTGTGAATGAGACTAAGACTATACATTAGTATATCTTTCTGTTTGTGGAAATGCTGCTTGTGATGAGCTTTGGCTCCTCATGTGCCTTTCTCATCACCACCCATTTTTGGTGGTGTTTTTGTGTGTATATCAATGGTACAATGTAGATAGGATTAGGATCTTAGTATATTAATACTATAATATACTAAGATTAGGATCTTAGTATTTTAATACTTCAAAACACTACCTGTTCGAACTGTTACCGTCTGGTTGGCGCTACAGAGCACCAAGCACAAAAACAGCAAGACACAGGAAAAGTTTCTTTCCTCAGGCCATCTACCTCATGAACAGTTAAATATTCTCCTACTGTGCAATAAACGTGCAATACTTTCTCATACGCACTTGTACACAGCACCTTATAACCAGTATATTTACAGCATATCTGTACATACAATTCAACATCCAGATCTTTTTGACTAACTGCATCTCTGTTTAATGTTTATTGCCTTTTCTTTCTTGTATTTAATTTTGTGTTGTCACTCGTCACTTTATGTACACTGGAAGCTTCTGTTGCCAAAACAAATTCCTTGTGTGTGTGAAGCACACTTGGCAATAAAACTGATTCTGATTCTGAAAACATTGATTACCATTGTATAAAATAATGAAATATGGTAGTTACAGTAAAATCCTGGAAACGTCAGCCGCCGGTTTTGTTTTATACTGTATGTATATTACTTATTACACAGTGTAATTTTAAATTACTATGAATAAAAGTCACTTTGTGTGGTTTATTTGTAAACTAATTTCGAGAGGATCACATGATTATGATTGACCACGGCTGGATCCGCATTAGCTAACACATGATGCACCAATCAGATGATTCCTAAGTCACTATAAATAATCAGAGTTTCTTGCCTAAGTTTTCTTCCTCTTGAAGAACCCCCCCTTTCACCCCTACTCCTTCTCCCTTTTCCTAGATAGGGTGGCAAGGCGGCCTAGTGGTTAGCACTGTTGCCTCACAGCAAGAATATGTCACTGGTTTAAGTCCTTACCAGGCCAGTCGACAATTTTGTGAGGAGTTTACATGTTCTCCCCATGCTTGTGTGAATTTCCCCCGGGTCCCCGGTTTCCTCCCACTGTTTAAAGACATGCGACATTAGTGAATTGACCAAACCAAATTGACACCATATATGAGTTCTAGTCAGCCATATATCTCTCTATAGCAATTTCTAACTCATCATTAGCTGTAAACAAGCAGGGGAGTTCTCGATACCTACCTGAGCTCATACTCCCTTCTCGCCCTTCAAATCTCACCCCAGGTTCGAGGATCTTCTGAGCTCAGGGCTCTCTCCCAGGACAGCATGCCAAACATGCTTTATTATCAATCATCAGCTAAGTGTTAACTCTTGAAGTAACAGCAGAGTGAAACTTTCAACATCAATATTGTTGTACAAGATGGACTAAATAAAAGAAAAAACTGAAAATAAACAGGAAAAAACATACATAAATCAAAACTGCTGATTAAGCGATATTTTTATTCAATACCTCAGTGCACATATAATATTACTAGTGACCAGCATTAAGTTTTTTATTTTTTTATAAAAGACACATAAGTAACAATAAATAATTCAAAGATTCTGATGCAAAATAAACATCTGACCTTCTCACTGCTAGTTTGTTTGTTCATGAAACTCAGTAAGCTTGACAGTTTACTTTGACTCTTCCAGGAAACACTGTTTATAATAAATTGAGATAAATAAAACATGAAACATAACAACCCACTAATTTGCATCTCTAGATCAAAATTCAGTTTGCCAGATGATAGTTGAGAGATGAATGTGATAACGTGCTGTTGTGAAAAGACAACAGGTCTATTTACCTTAGAGAGAGGTGTACATGGAACATATTTTTCTCATATTTTTATTTATATTGACTTCTTTATTTTTTATGACATGGCATTAAAATAATCTGTAACCAGTTTTTCAGTTATTTTCAGTTATCAGATCACTTCTCTGTTCTCTTTTGCCAACAAAAACAATTTGCTGATGAAGTGTTATGCAATATAGATAATCAATAGGTAATCAATCTTTTAACATGTATCTCAGTTCCCACAATACATTCACATGCAATTGCTATTATTTATAAAACACATATTGATCACCACCAAGCTTGCATGGACTCTAAAAAATTCAACACAAAATTGACAGATAAAATAAAAAGTTAAAATGGACACTGAACAGGCTATTTTAAAATCACTATATATCAATATTGTAGATTTCTTTTCAAAGAAATGCATCGATTTCACTAAAGCAAACATACATTAAAAGAACTGCAAAATTGTTAAAATTGCAAGATTGTAAAAGATAGTGGTGTAACGGATCCCCAATCTCACTGTTCGGATCACATAATATTAAAAACATAAACGTTTTTTAGTCACGGATCAGACCACATTTCGGATCAGCCAAAAAGGGGAGGAGACAAATGTAATTTGCTTTCCATTTATTACAAAAACAGCACCGCAAGACACTTTTAGCTTTAACAAACAGAACTTAGAACCTGTAATTTTATTTAAAAGAAAATTAGGAAATAATCAGCTGAATAAAAATAAATAGGAAAAATATTCAGTACTGTAATAAATTCACTGTTACTACTGCTGTTGCTGATAACGCTAAATGTATAAATCTAACATTATAATTTGTACAACCCATATTTATTTTTGGTCTCATTTTCAATAAATTATTGAGTTATTTACTCGTAAAAACTATTGTTTCATTGCTCGGTGGATCATTTTTGAAGAATTATTCAGTGGCATATTTTTGATGGCTGGTTGTCGCCACCTATTGGTTAAATAATGTAATTGCTGCCTACAACTTTCATTCTTGAGCTTCAAGTTAAATACATATTATGGTGATTTTAATCTTTACCATAAACATCAGTGGTTTTATCTAAACTATAAACTGTTCTCCCAGTACTTCTGTATTATTTGACTGTTCGTAACTTCATAACTAACTCAAAAGACAAAGAACTGAATCTCAATCCTAATTTTTGCATTTTCAGATTTAAATGCAGCGTTTCGAAGGATTAATAAACATATGTAAATCACCATCAATTATAATTTATGTTGCGTGGGTGTTGAGATCCCTATCTTTTAATGATTAATCGTGTAGCTTACACTAAATGCAGTGATGCATTGATGCTAAACTAGTATTGACAGAAAACACCTTTAATGAAACTCACCACATCCTGAATAACCTATCACGACTTCTTCCTCCATCATTATATTTCACAGGAAAGTCTAAATGCTTTCATACATCTGATTTGAATGACGCGAGAGGTGCTCTCTCTCCGATCATTACAAATTTAGGATTAATCTACCAGTAAAAAAAAAAAATTTTCCGAGCCGTGGGTTACAATCTGTACAAATCACAGATCAACCGTGATCCGTTACACCCTAGTAAAACATCATTCCAATGTTATTGTCAAATTAGAGTGATTTTCAAAGCATGCAATTGAAGACTTTAAAATATCATATAAATGACATATTTTTTTTACATTATATAATTTTATTACATAACAATATTATGCATGTAATATTATGTAACATGATTACGTTACCATAACTCTTATCAAATTAATGCAGCAGAGGTAAGCAGGTGGTAAGAGACATCTATTAAAACAGTTTAAATGTTTGACCACAAGCAGTAGCGTTTATAATATTATTGCACAATTTGCTATTTTTTTTATGTTTATACCAAACACATTACGTCACATGTACACATGACCTATCTACACTGTACCCAACCTACTACTATGTTTACTACTGACAAAAAAACTTGACAAGAGACATCTTGAGAAAGTGTGGAGAGAGAGACAGACGCTGGTGCTATGCAAATGAGCAATTAAAAAAAAACTGGGCCAGAAACTATATATGATCAAGTTGAGGCGAGTGACCACCTTCTTTCATTCAGAGCACTCAAAGAGCAGCATGCCATCTGATGTGACATCTCTCTGGACAAACATGACAAGCTCAATTACAGGAAATTGAGGATAGCAGAAATTGCTGAGAGAGTCAGTTAGAGAAACGCCAAGACATGCAGATTTACAGATGAGGGCCATGCTGGTTAGCGACTATAATCAAATGACTTCTGAAGGCTTTTCAAGCGGACAAAAACCAATCCCGCTGGCTGAAAAGAAGATCATAGGACTAATAAATAATCTGAAAGCATTTGCTCTTGCTCTTGAACCCTTAAAAATCCACTTGCTTTATACAACTACTTTGTTAGACCTTGCTGTAATTTTCAGTTGTTTACTGCAAAAACACCCAGTAAAATACAGCAGGCATTCTTTGTAGTTCACTACTGTTATATGCACTACATTGTGGGTATTTTTATAACTGTTACAGTAAATATTCACTTTTATCATGGGTTTAAACACAGTAGTGTGGCAACAGTCTGTAAATATAACCAGCTTCTAATGGTAAACCTTTATTAATTTTATTTTTTAGAATCACAGTTCATCAGTTCTGCAGAAACACTTTAACTGATATTCTCCCTTTGTACGTGTCATCATAACTGCAGATTAGCAATTTGCTGTATTCTACTGTAATCAAAGTAATCAAGTACTGCTACTGTAGCTGAAGACAAAATAGAGACAGTAAATGAAATAATTATCAATTAAATATCCGTGTATATAGTTTTTATGAAGTTTTATTTATTCTTGGTTATTTCAGTACATAGCATTAAACTAAAAGAAAATGGGAGAACTACATTGTTAGACATTTTATTGTATTTTTGCGATAACTTACTGGCAGCACTGTTGCCAGCAAGTTACCCCAACTGCTCCTTTACAGTAACTTACCTATAAATGTGTTTTACTCTACCTCAATTTTGTTTTACAGTAAGATCTTACCTCAGCTTCTTTTTATGGTAAAATACCCTTTACTACATTTTAATTTTACAGTATGACAATTTTACTGTACTTTTACTGTAATTAATTTACATTTTACACTAGCAGTACAAAACCTTTATTTTTAGTATTTAATATGGAATTTAATAAATTTAATTAATTATTAATTGTTATTATATCCGTTTTAAATAGCTTACAAGAGTTAATTTTATTCATCAATCTATTTTAAATAAATTTAGTGATATGGGATGTTAACAGAACATATTATAACAAACAAAAAGGACTAATAGTTTAACTATAATATAATTCAAATTAAACTAACATAGAACAATATCTCAATATCTCAAAACATTTATGGACATAAGCGGACTCTGCAAACCGACCACAATGACTTATGGATACTATAAATCAAGCAAAATTCATATGTTTAGTTGCATTTTTTAATAGTGTCTAAATTCATTCTTATTTTAAATAAATAGTCATTTATACTTTTAAAAATTTGTACTGATGAAAGCGTGACTACAATTTCTAATGAGAAGACAATTTGAATTAAAAATACAACCTCCTAATTAATGTTACTCATTGTTTGTTAGACTTAAAGAGGATCTATTATGCAAAAATCACTTTTATAAGGGGTTTAATCACGGTTGTGTGGCAACAGTCTGTGAATATAACCAGCTTCTAATGGTGAACACTTATTAATTACATTTTTTATAATCACACTTGATAAAAACTAATGTCAAACACCTTGACTGACATTCTTCCTTTGTAGTGACGATCACTGCCTCATTAGCATAGAACGTTAGTCTTGTTTTGGAACCTGCCACTATGCTGACACATAGGCATTTATAGCTCCGCCCTCTTTTGAAAAGGGCACAATCTCATTTGAATGTAAAGTGACAGTCAAAATGGCACAATTAAAATCAAAAAGTTATAAAACATTATTTGGGTGGTATTCTGACTTCAAACTTCACATACACCCTCTAGGGACATCAGAGGCTTATTTAACATCTTGTAAAAAGGGGCATAATAGGTCCTTTAATCAGCATATGACTTACAATAGGTAGAATGTAAAAATACATTCTATGTGACCTTATGATTTATAATAAAATACCATATAAATATACTGGAACTAGGCCGATAAACATTATTATATAAAATCGCGATAAAATTTATGTCAATAACAATGATAAGCTCTGGACTTTTTTACTCTATATTGATAAGAGCCAATCACACAGCAGAAATGTGCAATGATGGGAATCTAAAAGTGTTTTAATAATAAGAGATGTACTAAATTTTTGACCACTAAAAATGTATCTGTCGAAAATATGTTATGCCATTTAATAAACCTTTTATTAAATGGCACAACATATAACCTTTTTTTTTCTGGCTTCAGTCATTGGGATACTCTATTAAAACTGGAAGCATTAACAATTTATATCGAAATATATATTGTTATTGTTCAATTTGAAAACAATCATCGAGATCGCCCAGCCCTAAAATATACCATAAAATATAATTTTGTGACTACAATCAAATGACTTCTGAATGCTTTTCAACTGGACAAAATCCAACCTCGCTGGATAAACAAAAGGTCCTAGGACTAATAAATAATCGGATAGCATTTGCTCTTTTCATCCAGTCATTCTTATGTTTTACTTTGTATTTTGAGGGAACTTCCTTTGAACCTTCATCCCACATGTGTTACTAATGACAGGGCATGATAAATGTGTGCTCGGAAAAATGAAGTGTCTCGGGGACAAGTGTCAATCAAAAGATTCAGAAATAGACATGGATATCAACGTATTATTTATCTTCAGATGAATCAGATGAACATCTATCTACAACAAAAAGCACGTTTGAGCTACCAAGTGAGTAGACTATTACAGTCAATCGAATAAATAACATGGGTGTAAACAAATTGTGTGCAGACACTATGTGGCGTCCAGAGAAAGAGCAAAAAGGGGGGGAAATCAGATTACTCCTCAACCCATTCAACTCCGTCAAAATGTATTTTCAAATGTCTAGAATGGCACTTAATGGAGGTAAAGTCTGGGCGTCTTGCCATTCAGAAAAGGTTATGCACCTGTCAGAATCCTATATTTACAATTATATATTTGATAGTGCTGGTCAGAGGAGCAGAAGGCTCATGTTAACATACATCCAGTGTTGCAAAATCCACTGTGGTTTATATAAGAGATGACTCCTTAATAAATTAATTGCATGTAGACACTTTTTACAGTATACCAAAAATACTTTTTGTACAAAATTAAAGATTTAAAGACCAAACATTGCAATTTCAGAATATTACACCAACTGAAAACAACACGTTACTTTAAACAATAAACATTAACTGAGGGTACGTTTACATGACAACAGTGTACTTAAAAATGTAAAAGGTTTGCGTTTTTGAAAGGGTTTGTTGACAGCCAACAAAAGTTGTCAAAATGATCCTCATTCACACAGATCTTCAAAACGACAAGCATCGTTTTCAAAGCAATGCCATTTTCAAAGCATTGCATTTTATGATTGTCATTGTTGTTGAAATGCATATCTTTTGTTAAAATCACTGTTGTGTAAATGAACCCTAAAAATCCCTTTACTTTATTTAGCTAGTTGTCCTATTGTCATTTACTGTAATATAATGTACTACAATAATCAACCAAAAATAATAAAAAATTCTAAAAAAATGATATAAGGATAATTAAAAGAAAAAAAAATCCATACACAAAAAAACACATTTATTGACATAAACTGACTATGAAAACAGATCATTTTTAGAAATAATTTAGGGATACTATTAATAAATCAAGCAAAATGTACACTACCGGTCAAAAGTTTGGGGTCAGGTTTTTTTCATGGTTTTTTTATATTCTGTCCATTAAGGAGGCATTTATTAAATGTAAAAAAAAATTAAATTGTTAAATACTTATTTATTTAATATTAGTTTGTTACTTATTGTATGTATTTTTAAATGAAATTATTACTTAATTTATTACTGCTTTTATTACTATTCTTTCTTTCATTTATTCATTTTCTTTTCGGCTTAGTCTCTTTATTAATCCGGCGTCGCCAGAGCGGAATGAACTGCCAACTTATCCAGCATATGTTTTATGCAGCGGATGCCCTTCCAGCTGGAATTCATCTCTGTGAAACATCCATACACACTCATTCACACTCATACACTACGGACAATTTAGCCTACCCAGTTCACCTGTATTGCATGTCTTTGGACTTGTGGAGGAAACCGGAGCACCTGGAGGAAACTCACGTGAACGCAGGGAGAACATGCAAACTCCACACAGATATGCCAACTGACCCAGCCAAGACTTGAACCAGCGACCTTCTTGCTGTGAGGCAACAGCACTACCTACTGCGCCACTGCGTCACCCTTTTATTACTGTAACCATTAATAATAATAATAATAATAATAATATTAATGATGAAAATAATATTAATAATAATTATCACCATCATCACAATAATAATAATAATAATAATAATAATAATAATAATAATAATAATAATAATATTAGAGTGATTTCTGAAGGATCGCGCGACTCTAAAGACTGGAGTAATGAAGCAGAAAATTCCTCATTAAACTGGAATAAATTATTAAATTAAATTATAAACTACCTTTGAACAGTTATTTTATAATGCAATAGTATTTCACAATTTAACAATTTTTACTGTATTTTTGAGGAAATAAATGCAGCCTTGGTGAGCAGAAAAAGCTTGTTTCAAAACATTTAAAAATTCTACTGACCCCAAACTTTTGACTGGTAGTGTATATGTGAAGTTGCATTTTTATTACATTCTGTCTTTTTTAAATTTAACGATAATGTATACTCTTAAAAACCTTACTAATAAAAAGTGATTACAATTTATAAGAACATTTATAAGCAAAAAAAACAAAAATAACAATGCAACCCCCAAAATAATATTACACATCCTTTGTAAGACTTTATGAGCATATGACCCATTACCATAAAATGGCATACAAATATACCATAAAATATTATAAAACATTACTTTGTGATAAGTTCGTGGTGGACACTACTAAGTCAGCTATGATCCGATCACTGCAATTAAGATAAGGAATAAAGTTAATGAGCAGCTAAATTGCTTAAACTTTGATGTATTCATTCATGCTGATTGTCAAATTAGCACTCAAGAGTGTGAATTTAATTTTAGCAGCTTTTCAGCAGCCTCCCACTGTGAATATATATAAAATATTATGCTAAAAAAAGCCCAGATCCATTCATATAGTTAATGAGCCCATAACTGATATCACAGAGAACCTCTGAAGACTCGGACAAAACATGTACTTTAGCAGTGTAGACAGAAAAAATATATAAAATTAAAAACACATTTAAAATATTCATTAAAAACCACAAACCTCACGACATGAGCTACACCAACATGCACATTTACTAGCATAAGCAATACGCATTTTGGTTTCTAAATGCCTTCTTGATGTTAATAATTCAACAAGCAAAAAATCATATGTGATCAGAAGCTAAAATGTTTAAACTTTTATGCATTCTTTCATTCATTTATGCAGATTTTCAAATTAGTACTGAGGAGTGTGAATATACATAAAATATTAGATATACTTCTACTTCCATTCAGAAAACCTTTTAACTAGTCCAGACTAAAAAAAAGTAGGCAGTATGTAGATCCCCAGTTGAATCAATATAGCACACAGCGGCATACGGTTTAAGCTGCAAATCCAGTTTGTCTTTCTGTTTGGCTTTAATTAATGGCAGAGACATAAATGACAGTCTATCCTCACACCAGACTGCCATCTGTGATGGTGGGAGTTGAGCGATTTGACAGACACATACTTTGTGTAGTATGAGTATGTATAAGCTGCTTTGCTTGTTATTCTCTGTCAGAGATACGGCTCTGAAGCAACTGAGTAAGACCAACAAAACCACAAGCATAAATAAAGTAAAGATCCGTGGGGTGGAGATGGTGGGGAGCAGCAGGCCGAGTGTATGGCTTGCTCCATGACCCAGATTTTGCATTACACATTAAGGCCTTATTTATATCATGGTGTAAAAATGTAGTTTTGTCAACCTGATCACAAGAGGATGAAGCTAAGTTGCCATTTACACAAGTGCATTTTTATTTTAATCCTTTAATTGTCACTATCCCGCCATTAAGACGCTTAAGTTTACATAATTGTTTTGCAATTAAATTGTAATCTAATCATGACAAACTATATATCATCAGAAATGTCAAAGATTTCTGAATACATATTTTACTGCTGTATTTGTCATATAGAAAGAGTAATAGATTAAAAGGCATTTACTGTCACCCCACAACCTGTGGGACCATTCACGGTTACATTTTTAAGCCATAATATTGTAGTCTAAACATAAAGCAATCATGACAAACTATATATCATGTGAAAGCTTACAATTTCTAGTATCCACTGATTTTTGACAGATAATACTGAGCAACATTTATTTATTCTTTTGAGACAAAGATACTCATCAGAGCTGTAGATCATTACTTTGCTACAGCAATCCACATTATAAAAAATTTGACGTATTTTAGAGACTAAATATAAATCAAATACCACCAAACTTCCCAAACTATTTTTGAATTTGATGCCTACCTTACAAATATTGACAAAAGTAGGAAATATGGTGCATATTCCTCAGAACATAGGGGGCGCCATTATATTGTCACCAGTGTAAACTGAATGTAAACCTCTGGTGGTCATGTCTGGTACTGCAGCCAAACTAAATCATACTGAAATCTCAGTTTTTGAGATATTAACTTTACATTTGAAATATATTTCGTTCAGATATGTAGCTTTGATTTTCTGTGCATTTTAGGCTTAAATCTATCTTCTAAGTGTTGAAGATTGGCATTTGTTTTATTTAACATGTCATTTTTATGTCTATGTTCATAAAGTGTTGGTGACAATTAAGAGGTTAAAACAATATTTAAGAATGTAAACGGTCCTCGTCCAGACTGGCATTTTTATTGTGTTTCAGAAAAACAATCTCCACCCATACTATACAGCCTAAAGCACATGATACTTGATCATTCAAGCTGACTGGACATGCACACATTATACTGCCATCTGTACTTGAATTCTACCATTCATATGAGAGGCTGTAATGATCATATGAGAGGCTATTGATGAATCAGGGAATGACACACAATAGTCTAGAAAACCAGTCAGAAACCAATTATGGGTAGCCACAACTCTACTTTCAAAAGTCTGTAACCTTTGATTTGGCCTGCCATCCCATCTGGAAATGGTTTAGAGATTGTAATTTCAAATTTAATGTACCCTTTTATTTGTTTTTAATTGTTAAGCTACAAAAGATGTTTCCATTTAAATGGTGTAAATTAATCAGATTTAGTTTAAAATGTACATACGACAGATAAAGGACAATGCAGAAACTTTGGTAAGTGAATCAAGTCAAAGGCAGATTCTGCTTGACTAGTGTATTCAGCATTGAACACCTCTGTGTTATAAATATGATTGTTTATGTTTTTATTGGAATAAGTTATAATTTAAAAAGTTACTGCATTAGTTAATACAATTCAAAGGAAAGTTTTCTATTTATTTGTTAATATTATAAAAAAATAATATGAATTAGGAAATTACCCATGGCAACTTCAATGCACAACGGTAGCATTTGTTTTTCCAAAACAGGGAATAAAAAAAGTTACAATGTTGTGATTCCATTTTAGTTTGGTTTGTTTTCACGAGCCAATACTTCAAAATGACAAAAAAAATTGCCATGTGCACGTAAATTCTTATCTCATTAATCAGAGTGCTGGGACTAATCAAACCAAGGCTCATTTTGAAAACGTACCTCTATATACATTTCTGGAGATCACCAAATACGTCCCAGGAGCTATGTTTTTTTGGCAGTTTTTGTGTTCGCGGGGCTACGAGAGGCCACTGTGTATGGTTTTTAAGATCTCAAATTTCTCTCGTGAGCCTGTTGTTCTCTAGTGAATCCACCAGAGGCAGCGAAAGCTGCCTCATTTAAAAAATGAAATGCAGCCATACGTACTTCTGGCTACATAATTCATGATCTCCAGAAATGTATATAGGGCTACTTTTTCAGAATGAGCCTATGTTGGACTTATCAGTATTTTTATGTTTGAAAACATTTTGTTCTGAAACTTGTTCTTCAGATCAAATTTCCATTAGGCGTTTTACATCATCTTTGCTTCAGGTTATTATTCTAAGAGGCATTAGAAAAACAAATTATTTCCCTCAAACATAATAATTATTGTAGGAACTTTCAGATAATTGCAACACTTTAAATGTACTAAAGTTTTTTTTGTACAAATCAAACACTTTATGATATGAATGAGTAATGATGTTCATAATTAACTAACCAACTAAGGCTCACTGTGCTATGGATCCCCTGCTTAATACACAAATGACTGTTCATTAACCTTTAAAGAGTCTAATTTAGGAAGTCTGTTCTCATCTTTGTAATGCCATAATTAATCTCAGAGTCAGATATAGGTGTTCTTCTCTTAATGCAGTCACACCTTCTGGTGATATTCACTGCAGTCAGATTAGACATCAAACACAATAATTATTCAAATGAAATGCGCATTTTCAGTTCCTTCACTGATAAGATAAGGGAAAGGGTTATGAAAGCTGGCTGAGATTCAACAAAGACACTTTTGCATGAGATTATTAAAAGATTCCTATTTTGGGGTTTATGTGGCAGACGAATCAAATTACACTCAAAACTGAATGACTAGACTTTCTGACCTGAACCTGAACACAAAAAAAACAATTATATGAATTCAAGTTGTTAAACGAGATTAATCGCACACATAACATATAGACCATTTATACGGTTTGCTTATTTTCACTAATTTGTTTTCAAGAGTTCACACTTTGCTGATGTTTAATTATAAGCTTGTTTGGCAAGCTGTCCCGGAAGAGAGCCCTGAGCTCATGAGATCCTCGAGCCCGGGGCTCCCTCCCATTGCAAGGCAAGAGGGGAGATCGAGCTCAGGTAATAATAACTTAGGTTGCATGTATTTAATCGGTGGAAGGAAACCGGAGAACCTGGGGGAAACCCACGTGAGCACGGGAAGAACACGCACAGAAATGCCCACTGGTTGGTAAAGCCTAGAACCATTGACATTCTTGCTGTAAGGCAACAGCGCTAAGCGCTGGGCCACCGTGTCACCCATCTAGTAAAGAGGAGGAGTAGGGATGGAAGGGAGGATACTTCAAAGCGAAGATAGCGGTGATATGAAACCCGGGGTATTTATAGTAGCTTAGGGATCATCTGATTGGTGCATAGTGAATTGGATAATGTGAGTCCGGCCGCTAGCAATCATAAGCACGTGATCCTCTTGAAATTAGTTTATAAATAAACTTCACTTTGTTGCTATATAAGTGATTTGATGTGGTGATATGAACAGACTTGGGTGTAAAGAGTTCCACAGTTACTGTAGTCACGTTACTGTGTTCTAATGACATTTTTGGGGAACGCAGTAATGTAGAAAATTTTTTAATTTGTGTAATTTGATTACAGTTGCTAAAGTCAGTGTAATTGTGTTACTTATGTTACAAATATAAATTTCAGAAAACAATATTTGCTTTTTTTAATTAACATTTTCAGCTGCAACGTCAGTTAATTAGCATCCGTTTTTAAATTCGCTTTTACTTTTAAATTGCTGTGAAATAGTTGTGAAACGAGAGTGGTTGCTTCTTTAAGTAGAAAAGCAGACATTTCTTTGACATTGAGCATAAAATCAAGACTTGTTTTTATGCTCAATGAAGTCAAAGAAATGTCTAATCTCTAAATAACATTCAACTGCTTTTAAATCAACCAGCAACTTGTTTTAACACTAGAAGAGAAAGCATTCTACGACAATACTCGTCACCAAGGAGGACACCAGCACCCAAAAACACAGTGGCCTAACTCTGCCTAAACAGGCAAAATTGAATTCTTGTGGAGGATCAGAAGTGAAGGTAGCTTCTGAAAATCTGAAGAGAAACGTAGCTGCTTATAGAGCCGTTCATATTTGGGGCTTTTGCGCACGCAAATTCGTAATTTCCAATGAAGACACATCATGCACACCCATACTGGGAGAGATGCAGCACAGCTCGCTCACGTATTCCAGATTTCACTGATTCAACATTTGAGTGTTTACAGTTTGTCTCCACAACCGCAGACATAGTGAGCTATGTGTTTTTCCTACTATGAATGTCAATGATTAAAGGTATCCAGTTTTCTTCAAAATGTCTTATTTTGTCTTCAAAAAAAAAAAAAAAGACAGGTTTGGAATTAGTGAAGATAAAGTAAATGACGAGAACCCCAAACTTAAAATTATCTCTTTAAATCTTTTGAATATGTCAAGCTGCTGTGTTAAACCCATTTTAATGTTTTTCATTTATTCATTTTTTTTTCGGCTTAGTCCCTTTATTAATCAGAGTTCGCCACAGCAGAATGAACCGTCAACTTATCCAGCATATGTTTTACACAGCAGATGCCCTTCCAGCTGCAACCCATCACTGGGAAACACTAATATACTCTCATTCACACATGTACACTACGGACAATTTAGCTTACCCAATTCACCTGTACCACATGTCTTTGGACTTGTGGGAGAAACCAGAGCACCAGGAAGAAACCCACGTGAACACTGGGAGAACAAACTCCACACTGTAATGCCAACTGACCCAGCCGAGGCTCGAACCAGCGACCTTTTTGCTGTGAAGTGACATCGCTACCCACTGCGCCACCGTTATATGTTTTATAAGTAACTTCAAAGTAAAGTAATTAGTAATCTGATTACTTAGAAGTAATTAGTAATGTAATCAACTTATAATTTTCCAGTAATAATCCGTAACCTGTAATCTATTACTTTTTTAAAATAACTTTCCCAACACTGGTTATGAATCTAGACAAATCTACCTTCTGGTATAAATAAAGTAA
The DNA here is from genome assembly GCA_903798205.1 of Danio tinwini. NCBI lineage: Eukaryota > Metazoa > Chordata > Actinopteri > Cypriniformes > Danionidae > Danio > Danio tinwini. Next base: position 12,542,254 of record CAIGQZ010035027.1, read on the forward strand.
CCTGATCTAACCTATCTTATTATCGTTGTCTACATAAATCCTAAATATTCACACCAAAGTACATTATAATGACAAAAAACAATACAGAGCTAAACTTTTTAGAATTCATAGTATAGTGATGTGCACAGATCATAAATCCATTCAGAATTACTAAACTAATAAAATGACAAATCCTGAGTGTTTTTAAAACATCATGCATACTGAAATGTGTCAATAAATTAATTAAATGTGCGATGAAAAAAAACAGATAAGCAAAATCAGTAAAAAAGGAAACATCAGTCTACTAGGGTTGCAGGTGCTTGAACTATTGTAAATGCTCAGCCACCATGACATCCCAAGATCATCTAACGGCATGATGTATATTATGTTAATAACTTAAATAATGCATGCTTCAGTAACTTGCCTTAAATTATTTTTGCATGTTTAGAATTTTGAATTAATCATATATATTAGACGGTACACAGTGGAAGCTGCAATTAATTTCAAACCATTAATAATTGAACATAAATAAATACATATCCAAGCTACATTTCAAAAACAAGGATTTGAAGAACATTGTGAATCATTATTCTTTCTTATTTAAAACCTAATCAGTGCATAAGGCCAGAAAAGAGAGTGTTTAGAAAGTCCATGGGCCTGCTAGACTCAGAAAAGGGAGAAGAAGTGTTTTTAAGTCAGAATGGTAACACACACCCCTGTACAGAACAGGAGAGTGTATAATCAAAGCCATGTATCTTGGCAGCCAGATCGTGAATGACTTTCCTCCTGTAGATTAACATATGGGGCAAATAAAAAAGCTATAGAGCTCTATTCCACTAGCTTGTTGCCTCCCTTTAACGCATACAGGCTCAGAATTGCTTCCACAGGATCCATTTCCAAAGATAAGAATCGAGGCGAAAATCATTATATTTAATTAGGAGCATAAAGAAGGGATAACTGCCAAGGATGAAGGGGTCTGTTGTTGGTCATTAGAAAATGGGTTTTCAAGCATCAGACTTTTTATTTTGTTGAATTTAGAAAAAGAAAGAAATATAATTCACTATGATTATTTACAGAAGACGCTCACTAAAATGTTATTTAGTGTTACAGATTGTCTTCACACATTAGTAATGCATTAAAACTCTATGAACTCAAGCTTCAAAATATAAAGCAATTGTCATTTTTATCCTATGGATATTATTATCAGCAAGAAGTAATTAACAATTGCAATATATTAATATTTAGTATGATGACTCATTCTTTGATATGCTGCATATATATTAAGTAGTCAGAATAAGTATGTTGTTTAATTTCTACATAAATACATCTCTTACACTTAATGGCAATAAAACATAATTTCACTTAAGCTTTAACATTTTATGTTTTAAAAAAAGTTAAATGAAACATTATTTAAGTATTATTTTTTCTTTGATAAGTGGACCTTTTTGCAGTTGTTCACCTCATTTTCTATTTAATTGTGAGATGTAAATACTGAATTTAGGTGAAATTTTAAGCACTATTTTTAGCAGAATTAGCTTGTCATAACCATCACAATTAAAAATATTTCCTAAATATTTACAATAAAGAAATATGACACATTTATTTTTAAAATACAAATTTATTATATTATATACACAGGAGAGTGTATAATCAAAGCCATGTATCTTGGCAGCCAGATCTTGAATGACTTTCCTCCTGTAGATTAACATATGGGGCAAATAAAAAAAGCTATAGAGCTCTATTCCACTAGCTTGTTGCCTCCCTTTAACGCATACAAATAAACATTTATTTTTAAAATACAAATTTATTACATTATATATCGTTAGAAAGAAATTTTAATAAAAAACTGTAGCCTATTGTAATTTATTAGGCCAATAATAAACTGGCCAGCACAATTAACTTTCTCCAGTCAGAATTTGACCACTTGAATGATAAAAAGTTTAAACATAATAATTATAATGATAATTTAGACCTTTACAATTTTTCTACCTTGGTTTTAAAGCCTTTTTTGATGGGTTATTTTTACAAAATATAATGGCACAGCAGTCAAAATAGAAAAAAATTGCTTATTTATGGGACAAATTCTGGACCTTTGTCAGTAGGGGGTGGGTGCGGGCCTAAAATGCAAAGTGATCTGAATGTTTTCCATAACTGGAAATAAAAATCTAAGGATATTAACAGTCAAATGTCAAGTAAAATGTAGTTAAATATTAAACATTATTAAATGTTGGGAATTATAAATTTAGTTTTTTAAGCTGAAAATTGTTTTCACCAGCTAGCAGCAACACAATGATTTGATCACCATGGGTGTAAACTAATCCTACAACCCACATACCTTCAGTTTGGACTGGGTGGCACAACTCATGAGTTATGCAGAAATAGATACAGAGTGCCAGAAGCATGACAGCTCTACAGCCCATTAGCAGATCCTGTGCTACTCACTACAATAAAGGCTGAGGTAAGATTGCATCACACAGAGCCTGACTGCAATGACACAATCGTTAATATCATGCAGTGCTGGAGTAGGCCTGTATTTCTCCATTTCAACAATTTTTGATTTATTGTAATGTACGCCAGCGAATGAAAGTCTGCTATACCAGTGCAAAAAAAAAGCATCAAATGAGGCTTTTCAATTTTTTCAGCCACTTTCAAAGCAGAATTCATCTTACCAGGCTGGGCAGTTAGTCTTGCTGTGTACTGAATGAATGCAATTCAAAAGGAGAAAAAAAAGAGGGGCAGAGCCCTTTGTGACACTTTGGGGAGAGGGGGTTATAGTTAAACCAATCAAAAAGGGCTCTATAGGCAGCGCGAGGTTTGATTTCTTAAAGGAGCAGATCTTTTTTTCTCTCATACTAAAGGAGAAGGGGAAAACTCTGTTTGAGAGAAGGGGTGGGAAATGTTTGCATGCATCTGGAAACACAAATCCTTCTGAAGAAGCTGAATGGAAAGATCACAAATATGCTTGCTTTGATCACACTCACACACACACACACACACACACACACACAATTAACCAGACATACATTTTCTTATCAGTTCCAGCTGATTTATTTGTGTCAGATACAGACTTCAGCATGACGACATGTAACTCATTTCCTTTGCTACAAAACGCAGATGGTCCATTTTGGGAGTATATTGCACAAAATAAATCAAAAAACAATGTGCCATTATGATGGAAAAACAAAAAATAAAATATAAAAGCAAAACAAAATCCAGTTTTACACCTGCTATTTGGGACCCATTCACACAGATATACATAAACTCCTAGCTTTACTATATTACAGAACATATACAATCTTCAATCTAGTACCAGAAATGAGGCTCATGTGTTCCCCCAATTCCATTGTACATTTTCCCTATAGAAACGCTTCAGATCTACAGCTGTACACTTGCCTTGAGTAAAATAATAACCAGGCATTTAAATGCAAGTCGACTTCTCAGTTTAATTCTTGCATGCTTTTACAAATGAAACCGGGTTGAAGTGCCTGAAGAAACCTCACTTAAAGCACAGTAAGAACATTCCCTTTAACTGTACAAAAATATGCCAGAAAATATTTTACTTTTTTTTTTAAAAAGATGAGGTATGTTGGTCATGTATCAAAATGCTTCCTGCCATACCTGTGTGTTCTAGAGTGGTTAACTGCTTAAAATATTCCCATACTTGGAGGGAAACTGAACCGGATAGAAAAAAAGAAACATTTGTGGCGTACAGAAATTACATAAGACCTCAGAAAAAGTTCCATCCTGAACAGTGTTTCAGAATTGCCTCCATTCAGTCAAGCAGTCATTTGCCAGCTCCCTGTAGAGATACGGGTGGGATGGGAATGCATAGTTCAGATTTTACATTTTGCGCTCCACCACAGTTTAAGCAGTTTCACTGCAACCCCACAGAATAACCACACATTATGGCAAGCTACTTTAACATTTACTGCTTTTTAACTAACTAGCATCCATTTTTCTTCCAAGTGACTTGTACTTATTAGTGATTCAATAGTGGTTAGCGTCTTAATTTCACTAGCAATTTACTTATATAATACACTATAATTTAATTCTTCAGGTCACTATTCTATATTAGTACCAAATGGAATGATTAGTAGTAGTAGTATTAGGTACAGACAAAATTGGAGAATGTACCAGCAATAACATTTCATTCAGCTGAGAAAACATGTTACAATTTGTTAAAATGAATAGCAGAAGAGTTACTTGCCATAAGTAATAGTGACTAGCAGCAAAAGAATAAAGTTATTTTCCTAAAGAACTAGAAATAAAATAAATCCTAGTGTGTAATTCATTGGCATTTTAGTGATGGTCAAATAAAACCACACCATGCAGTTTCAAGGAGTAAATGTTAAAAGAGCTTGCCATACACACACAGCACAGTCAATGTTTGGACCATGTTGTCACTTTTTTCTTAACGTTACACGTCTTGTAACGCACGTTCCTCCGTCTAAACCGGGACAACCACCGAGGCAGAGTCAAAAAATAACCTGAAGATGCGCAATGCCTCCTTGGTCATGGAGGAGTTTGTCAGTTAGTAAGTGAAAACCAAGTCTGAAAAGTTCGCCTCCAGCCAGTCTCCCGCGATCATCTCACTGAGCTCGGGAGTGCAATAGTCCGGGAACTCGAAGTGAGAACCGAGGCTGCCCTCGCTGAACGAGTCCAAATCTTTATCCACCAGAGAGAGGCAAAGGTTTCCTGAAGTGTTCCCCAAGTCCGCGGTGTGAGAGCCCGCCGCTAAGTTCAAACTGAAGTCCACCAGCAAGTCGTCGGAGTCCTCGCTGGAGCTGCTGGACGAAGAGGAGACTGACCTGAAAGAAGATGCTGGTGACACCGAGGCAGGGTAAGCTGCGCTCTGCTTGGTAATGTTCTTGAAGTTGTAAAACAGTCTGCTGCTGGGAGTCGCGCTCGTGTGCCGGGACTCCTCGTACATGCTCGCGCCATGCTCGGACTCCGTGGCGGAGCTCAGCGTGGGGCTCGCGGGGACGTTGTGCAGCCTGATGTGCTCCTCGTCCTCGTAGTCATCCTCGTCGTCGTCATCATCATCATCATCGTCGTCGTCGTCGTCTTCGTCGTCAGTAAGTTCCCTTTTGATAGACTTGGTCACTTTTAAGTTTGTGAAAACATAGTTAAATCTGCAGTCTTGAGTGGATGCTCTTGCGGTAATGTTCCCCGGTTTGCTGGGCTTGAGTTTGGCGCACTTCTTCCCTGCGGCTGCTTTGACACTTTTGCTGATCTTCTCCGGCGACTGCACTGCTGGTTTTGAGGAGCTGTCGAGCTTTGGTTTTTTCTTGGGTCTGTATTTGTAGTCGGGGTAGTCAGCCATGTGTTGGAGCCGGAGCCGCTCGGCTTCGCGGATAAAGGGAATCTTTTCGCTGTCCTTCAGCATTTTCCACCGCTTTCCCAGCCTTTTGGAGATCTCTGCGTTGTGCATGTCTGGAGACTGCTCCATGATTTTTCTCCTCTCGATTTTGGACCACACCATAAACGCATTCATGGGTCGTTTGATGTGGCCGGTGGCTGTCTTGCACCAGTCCGGTTTCGGTGGCACCGGGCTGCACGCCATCATTTCGCTCTCCTCTGTGTCTGTGGTCTCTCGCGACACGCTGCTCTCCGTCTCGCTGTGCGCCGTCTGCTGCACCATGTTCAAAGACACTTTTCCCTCTTGATAGACTCTCGCAGCTGCCGCACTCCAAGTCAAACCTCTTTTCAAAGTTACCGACTGCCTTCTTAACTAGTTTCTCGGTTTTTCATATCGATTACGTCACGTATAATTATCCAATAGCGTGCCGCGGCTCCTCCCACCAAAGCCTAGACGTTCTTAACCCTTTGCTTCCGGAGTAGACTAGACTGCTAGTCAATGATTTAAGTGGTGCCTTTATAACCAAATGACAGGCTGCTGTGGCACTATAATGTGTATTTACTGATATAAAACAAATTCAAGCCAGCTTTATAATTAACAAAACAAATATTAAGTGACTGCTAGGCTTATTGCTCAGTGCAAATTGAGTTATGTTTATTTTTTTAAATGAACATTTATTTGTGTTTGCAAATAAGAGGTTGTGATATATAAAAAAGCTCAATGATACATCTATGTTGTCTTCAAAAGAGCTGACATCTTAGTTGACAGCATGCAGTGCAGACAGTGGATTCGGACATGCCTTGTTGCCACCCTACCTCAGTACACAGCCCAAGATTTCATTTGTGCGCACGCCTGTGGGTGGGATTTTCATTACGTGTGCGAGACAGGCATATTGAATGAACAGCGGTTCGTTCAGAGCAAGGGGATAGAGATAAAGTGAGAGGATAAACATTTAGTGTTTCTGCATTTGAATTATAGACTTACAATTTGCCTGGCTGCTTTTAATTATTATGTAATTCTTGTAGTCCTGTAAACATGTCTCAAAATGATTTTATAGTCTTACACTCTGAAAATCAAATTTCAAAGATAAATACGTCATGACATTACCTTATAGCTAATTTAAAAGGTTAATTTAAAGGATTCTGTCATCATTTACTCAACCTAATATAATTCCAAACCCACATAAGACTTTTTTCATCTTCAGGACACAAATAAAGATATTTAAATGAAATCAGAATTGAGATTCACCAATTCTGATTCCTAAAAACATTCATAAAGAGGCTTTTTGGTTTGATCAGTGTTTATATGTGAATATAGACTAAATATGGATTTATTTGTGCTCTATTTTGATCATTTTGAAGCATTAGGCATTTTGGGTGGATATACCTCCAATGGGACAAAAATCTCTCAGATTTATATAAACACAATTTGTGTTGTGAAAATGAAAATAATAATTGAGTTAAGAATTACACAAAGGTGGGTAAATGATGGCAAACATTTTTCATTTTCATTTAAAATCACAAATTAGACAGAATTAAAGTATTTATTTTTTATAACAATAAACAATATGGGAATCAATCTATTTTTTATAGGGATACTATTCATATAAGCCCCCTTATATAACCTGAACACTGAATTA
>CAIGQZ010035027.1:12554230-12583331 GCA_903798205.1 Danio tinwini
TAACACATCAATAGTTATGCAGTGGCACAGAGTTAGACCTCTTTCTTGACTTCACACAGAAACGTGTGTGGCATGGCATCACTTTGTTGCAGAGACACTATTGGTTAAATGCCGGCAAAGTAGAACACGGAAGCAGCTTGAAGCGGAAAGCGCGAGTATGTCTGCGGTCTGGAGGTATTATAAAGTTGATGACCACCACATTGCCATAATAAGTGAGATATGTAAACTTGCAATTGCCTGCCGGGTATTTTAAGCTGAGGTGCTCTCTGTTTTTTTAACTTTTTTTTTATATTTACTGTTGCACTTAAGTCCAAAAGTGAATAATTTATGTTGTTTATTACTTGATTGTTCAAGCTATCTCACAGAGTGCTCTGTTTGTTAACAAAATTGTTAAACGTACAATAACGTAAATAAAATAAACAAAACCAAGGAACATCCTGGATTTGTTTCTTCGCTCTTCTAATTTCTTACAGCATTGTTGGTTTATTCTGAAATATTTTATTGCATACTTCAAAAAATAAAGATGATTTAGTATTCAAAAATGTTTTATTTAGAGTTAGTTTATAAATAAATTGGTTTTACACATCATATTTTCAGAGTTTTCATAGTATATGTATTAATTCCAGTTATTTTACCGTAAACCGACATATCTACCATTTAGTAGAGGTTGATATTTTAAAAATTCTGGGATGTGTTAAAAAATGCATTAAGTGTGTTAACTAGCAACATTAGGAGTTAACAAATGCAATATAATTTTTTTTCTTGGTGGGGCAGTCAATGGGTTAAGTTAAAAAAATTACAGTATTGCATTAAACTGAAGTAGACTGCATATTTTTACATTTTTGGTGTAGGATATGTTACTTCATTCATTCATCCATTCATTCTTTTTAGAAAAAGAAGCCACACATAATGTGACATCATATTTTGATTGTTGCTGTGTACACATTTTCTAATGGGATTGTGACTTTGCAAATAATTAATTACTAAAAAAGCAACAAAAAAAGTACTGGCAGCTCATTATCCTGGTTTTTATCATAATTTGCATGATCAAGGTAAGGCAAGGGAAGTTTATTTATATAACACATTTCATACACAATGGTAATTCAGTGCTTTACATAAACAAGAATAAACAAAAAAAATTATAAAAAGAATAAAAAATGATTAAATAGAATAAATGTGTTAAAACAGGTTATAAAAGAATGAAAAAGAAGACAAAGATATAACAGTGTGATCTGTCATACGTAGAACAGTGCTTATTCAGTAAAGCACAGCTAAACAGGTGTTGATTTGAATGTAGCTAATGTTGGAGCACATCTGATCATTTCTGGAAGCTGATTCCAGCGTAGTAGATGAAGGCGGATTCACCCTGCCTTGACTGAACTCTTGGAATTTCTCATTTTCTTGATCCTAATGATCTGAGAGATCAACCCAGATAATTTATCACTTCAACCATTGCATGCCATTTGTTTAAATGGCAGAGTAAGATTTTTACATCAAAAAATTGCAAGAGCAGATCAAGGTCCCACAATACATTTTAAGTAAAAAAACAAAACACTTTTATCTACAGACACATACAGTTATTCAACTGTTAATTAAAAGAGCCTTTTTCAAAGCACAGCTAAAATAATACACCCACTTTAACAGACCAATTAATGTCAGGGTATTTATAAAAACCATATGCTTCACATTTCATCCTTTAAATCCTCAAAAAATTGTCCCTATTCACAGACAAATTTACTCACCGTAACCTCAATTTCCACCTTTTTTTTTTAAAGAAAATGAGGGATGAGCCCAAATAATTTTCTGCACAATCTACATTATTCCACAAATGGTGGCAGTAACTAACCTGGAATACTCCTTTAAGCTTCAAGCCAAGAACGTTTAAGAGTTCTTGCTGCACCCGTTTCCCATTTTATTTTTATAATAACACCATTCCGTTCTCAGAGCAGCGGTGCATTACAGTAAATTAGATGAGGCTTGTACTGTGGTAAAATGGGCCTGGCTGAGAGCTGAGGTGAAGAGAAGATGATAGAGAGACGGAGAAAAGCACACCAGACAGGAATGACTCATCTCTTCCATGGCGTTTATCTTCCTTAGACTAGGAGCTGCCACTCAGCCGCAAGAGAAGTGCTAAAGCAATGGATCGATAGACAGTCCTGACTAGGAGCTATCTGATATTGAAGATGCAGGAACGTATAGCTTCTGAATGGCCCCTGGACGGGCTTGTTCAATATGCCTTCAATCTCAGCAGCACACAAAAGGCTAAAGTCAGATTAGGTGACTGCAGGCTTGGAGGGACACTTGCAATGGGTGGAGTGGCACATTCACATAAATGAGTTAACAAGCCTAGCATCCTGGCCATTGATTGGAAATGCGATGGTCAGCTTTGGTCTTAGGGGTCGTAGCTTAACTAACGGCTGCTGTTAGATGTGTGAACTCAAAGGACTGCGTGGAGGGCGTGGATGGGGGACTGATTGTTTTGCAACACTTTTTGTTTTTTTGAAGGTGTAGGCTGCTTCGAAATTGTTTAGATTAAATACCTTACAGGGTGTATATGTTGTTGTTGTTGTTTTTCTCAGAAAAGTTGCATTAAAGTAATCAGAAGTGACAAGTGGCAATTACTTACTATCAAAACCAAAGTTTGGGGTCAGTAGGATTTTTAAATGTTTTAAAATAAGCTTCTCCTGGTCACCAAATATGCATTTATTTAGTCAAAAATACAGTACAAAATGTAAAATTGTAAAATGGTATTGCACTATAAAATAACTTTTTAAAAGTAGTTTGTAATTTAATAATTTATTCCTGTGATTTTGAAGATTAATTTTCAGCTTCATTACTCCAGTCTTCAGAGTCACATGATCCTTCAGAAACACTCTATTATTATTATTATTATTATTTTATTTTTATTTTTTTAATTATTATTATTATTATTATTATTAATGGGTATAGTAATACAATCAATAATGACTGGAGTATTAATTTCATTTGAAACTACATACAATAAGAAAGCAGTTATTATTATTCTTATTATTATTATTTACATTTAATAAATGTCGCCTTGAGGTAACAAAAATTTTCTTTAAAAAAAAAAAAAAAAAAAAAACTGACCCCAAACGGTATATCTATTTAAAAATGCTGGAAAATAGTATTGTTTCCACACAAACGTTTAAGCCGCTTATTTTTTGTCATTATGATTATACAAAATGTTACTTGCAAATCAGCATTTTATACAATTCTTTCTGAAGCATTGTGTGTAACACTAAGGACTGGAGTAATTGCTGTTGAAATATTTACTTTGAATATAAAAAATAAAATAAATATATATTGAATATAAAATAAAATTCATAAAAAAAACGCACATTACTGCACGAATTAACTATAGGTTAAGTCATTTTTGATGCCAACTACCTACAAATATGGTACCCTGTGAGCTAGGTTTTGTTTATGTTGTGATGATTATGTTGTAATTTTTCATTTTTTTACACTTAAAACTATATAAAATAAAATATCTAACATAATATAAAACTTCTTATAAGCTGCAGAATGCAACAAACATTGCCATAAAAATGTATTTTCTTAATTTTTTACAATAATATACCAACAAAGTACAAATCTACTTTATAATGTAAATTATTAGTATTTTTATGTGTACAAATAAACCCTGAAAGGTTCTTTTACAGGGTTTCTGCAGGCTTCAGCAAGTTAAATTTAAGAATTTTAAAGACATTTTTAAGATCATTATGAATGGAATTTTAGACTCATCCTGGGCTAAACGCTAAGGAGTTTTTTGAATGGCCCAGTTGAATTTTTATTTGCCCTATCAAACTTTTCTATAATTTAATAATACAATAATACTATTTAATAATTAAAATTTTTTTATATTTTAGTCAATTCTAAGAAAAATATTTTAAATATTATGTCAAAACAAGCTAGCTCTAGTTGTATAGATGCACATTTTTAACATAACCTTTCTTAACCCTTTGACTGCCGCTCTACCAAACGGTTGACCATGTTTTTACTGTTTTAAATAATGACTGTTAAAGTAATTTAAAGAATGACTGTTTTAATTAATGGATTACAAACACAGCATCGTTAGTTTACAAAACAAAAATCAAACAAACTACTACTATTATTGTAAAAAATATATAAAAATAAGAAAACATGTAAAATGAGAATCTGAAATATTTTATGGCATACTTATAAAAATAAATAAATAAATTGGTCTTACACTTCATATTTTCTGAAAATCTGAATTCTGCCACTTTTACCATAAACCGACATATCCATAGAAAGTTTGGGATGTGGTAAAATGCATTGAGTGTGTTAACTAGCGACAATAGGAGTTAAGAAATGCAATCCAAACATTTTGGCTTGGTGGGATATTAAAGTGTTAAAAAATGAATAAAGTTTTAAAGGTTTTAAAAACTATAATAAACTAAATGTTTGCAGTCTAACAGTCTGTCCAGGTCAGCTTCCTCAGCAGAAAATACATGGAGCAATTTTAAACAAGTTATTGTAAGGAAAATAATCCAACCATTATGGTAAATAGGGTTAAAAATTACATTCTTAAAAAGTTTAAAGTTTTATTGATATGGGATGTAGTGGTTGGATGGGTGTTGGTCTGACTGAATAGCTAAACATGAACAAAGGAAAAATAAAATCTGTTAAAAAAAGATTTAAGACCTACAACACAATATTTCAGTAAATTTAAGACTTTTTAAGGTCTAAAATTTAGTTTTTGAGATTTAAGACATTTTAAGACCCTGCAGATACCCTGTTTTAAAATTGGAAATTCTATAGTTATTTACAGTTGCAGGTTTCCCTGCTTTTTAGAAATTTAATTCAGTTTATTTTTAGATAAAAAACTAATACAAGTAAAAGCTGTTTAGTACGTGTTAAAATGTTTCCTGTCTATAAATGTTTCACATAACTTGATTCCAACTCTGAAAAACCTTGGTTAAACAATTATCTCTGTTTAATTTGAAACCTAAACAGGTCTCTACTTTCAAGCTGTTAACAAAACAAGGACTACACACTACAAAATGTTGTATGAAATTACTTTCAAAGACATCTAGAGAAAGCCTTTTCCACCACTTTGCCATTTTATTTTATGGACATTTCCCGAATTCACCATGCATGATATTTTGATCTAATTCTGCCACTTCCAAAACATTTCTCTAGTGAAAACCCCACCGTCGCTGTGATTTGGGGAGAGTAAAGGATTTCGTTATCAGGGGGTAGATAAGAAGCCTCTGAAGTGGAATACATACTGTAATGCAATTGACCCCATGTCTCCACACTTTCAAGGTCTGATGCTTGGCAGACAGGAGTGACTTCACGAGAAGATAAACAGAGAATACTTAACACGCTGGTGTGTGCTTGTGTTAGACCTTGTCAATGCAGCAAATGCAATGGCAGATTACACTCCAACACCGTAACCTTGCTCTCGTATTCTTACAAAAACATCTCCATGTGAACTGGAGGTGGCTGTTGAAGTTATACGCAGGATTTCACAACACTCTCTTCGGTGCCTCTGTGTCAAAATGATGAAAGCAGTGAGGTAAACAAGATAAATGCAAAAAAAAACAACAACTTTACAGTTCCCAAGTTACACTACCACTGACTTTGAAAAGTTACCCGACTCAATTTATGTAAAAAAAAAAAAAACTCAGCATGTTTATAGTTTTATATTGTACAATAGAAGGAAATCAAGCAATTGTTGTCAATCTACTAACAAAACTTGTATTGCAATAATGCATAAACAAGCACAGGATGTACTGCATACAGCTGACAAGTCACCTTAAAGAGAAGGTAACTAATGGTTTTATGGAAGAGCTATACATTCATGTTTTAGGTCAGCCTGAAACCAGTTGGATGAATTATTTGGTAGCATTTATACAAGTTGTAGTAAAACAAATATATGTGCAATGTATTGAAACAAAATGAAGAACGTGCTAATTAAATGATTATAATATGTTTGATAAATTACACTTTGTGAAAACTGAGATAGTAAAACACACAGGACAATGTTAGCATCTATTAAAGGTATTCTTTATGGTTGTAAACCTTTATGAGTTTATTTCTACTGTTGAACACAAAATAAAATATATTATATAGCTGAAACCATTAGGCTTGGGCGGTAATACAGTAATATGGTATATCCCGTGATCAAAAAAATTCAATACTGTTATACCGTCATAAAAAAACAATGCACGTACATAGGAGACAAGGACTAAATATTAAATATAATTTATTTAACGCTTAAAATGCATATGCGTGGTTGTCATCACAGGACAGCGTGGAGGAGAAAGAAAGAGGTGACCTGGTCTCGAAAAAGAACACAATTTTTGCAGTTTGGCAGTATTTCGGGTTTTGACCGAACGAGAAGGGAGAGGAGGTAAACATGAATGAGGCAAATTGTGCAACAAAAAGGTCACTGCAAAAAATGGAAATACCTCAAACCTAAGGTTGCATATACAGTATTCAGTTTCTGAACGGTTTAGGCACAAGTCAACAGTTTGGTGACACTGTCTGACCCTTACATCATATTTTTTTTTATATGCACTGTAATACTGTACACTGAGGTAAAATAGGGGAGGGGGCTTAACAGTATTAAAATTTGGATACCGCCCAAGCCTAGTAACCATTGACTTCCATAGTAGGAAAAATTAATACTGTGGAAGTCAATGGTTCCTGGTTTCCAGCTTTCTTCAAAATATCTTATTTTGTGTTTAACAGAAGAAAGAAACTAGTTAGTTTTCTTTTGTGTTCAACAGAAGAAAGACAGTCAAACAGGTTTGGAACAAGTAAAGGGTGAGTAAATGATGACAGAATCTTCATTTTAAGTGAACTGTCTCTTCAAATTTGATTGTATGCATAAACTAGTTAATTAAACAGGTTTCTTGTGCTATATTGTGTCTTCTGGCATTAAAATCTACATATTAAATCAAGTGTAAAATTACAGGTTATGATGTGGTATGACCACGGTAACTGATGACTTAGTGTGTCACAACCAGTCATGACACTGTGGAAAAATGAGAAGATGCTTCGCTTAAATACTGATGACAGCATTTCTGTGACAAACTGTGAGATCATGCACAGTAAGTCAGAGACACATTCATGGATCAAAATGTGAATGTTTGGTTTTGCTTTGTACACTCAAAAAATGCAGGGTTAAAACTGTAAACACATTTTGGGTTAATTGTGCATGATTAAACCACCTGGGTTGTCTGGGGTACTGCAAACACACAGTTGGGCTGCCCATGCTTGGTCAACCCAACTGAAAGGGCAAAGGGCGTTCTCTCATTTTTGAACATCTGAGTTGGGTTATTTTGACCATTTTTTTTTTTGTTAATTTTTCATGGAACTTTCTGGATTCATCACGACGTCAGACAGTCACGAGCTCGCAACAAGGATTATAAGGTAACTAAAATTACTTATATAAATGTTTACCAATATTTTGAATAAATCATGCTAAAGGTTTACCAATCTCACTGTTTTTGATCTGTCAATGTGTGGGTTTTGCCTTTTGTTAACTGAATGAAGTAGCCGCAGAAATTAGGCTAGCGGCTATATGGTGAAAAACTGCTCACGGCTTTTCATGTTTTGTCATCATTAGGTCCTTAAGTACTAAAACTGCACTTTTAAGGCTTTATTTTTTTTCAAGTATGTTTATAACTTGCCGAATTCAACGACAAAGCCATAATTTTTATATTGAGCATTTCACACTTTTTTTCCTCTTTTTCAGGTTAGCCGCATTCATTAAAACGCCATGCCCCTACATATAGGCTATGATGTTTTAAATAATCTACGGTGAGACACGTATTTCAGCCAGCTCGCACGCTGTATTCATCACGCAGGGAAAGTGATAACTTGTCCTGCTATTTTCTCATAAAAAGAGGCGCAGTATGGCAGAAAAGTTCTTTTCCAAATATATAGCAGTCTCTAGTAGTTTAAATCAGAATTAAATTTGTTTCGGGTAACTTATGCGCAAATAGAAATGTGTGCTTAATACTGATGAAGTGAAAAACTCGCTATGACCTGCATGAAACCATCTCTCTGTCTCTCTCTCTTCCTCTCTCTCTCACAAACACACACACTGACTGCAATCCTGCTGTATGTGTACAGTATGTACGTTGATACGTTGTCATTTTGGTTAAAATTTATATTTGTAATAGTATTTCTTAAGTTAAACAGGTTTCTGGTAAGAATCATGTCTTTAATCAAAATATTTTTTTTTATCTGAAAATTTCTTAGAGATAGGGCAACGCAGTGGTGCAGTAGGTAGTGCTGTCGCCTCACAGCAAGAAGGTCGCTGGTTTGAGCCTCAGTTGGTGTTTCTGTGTGGAGTTTGCATGTTCTCCCTGTGTTCGCGTGGGTTTCCTCCGGGTGCTTCGGTTTCCCCCTAGACATGCCGTACAGGTAAATTGGGTAGGCTAAATTGTCCGTAGTGTATGAGTGTGAATGAGTGTGCATGGATGTGTCCCAGAGATGATTTGCAGCTGGAAAGGCATTCGCTTTGTAAAACAAATGCTGGATAAGTTGGCGGTTCATTCCGCTGTGGCGACCCCGGATTAATAAAGGGACTAAGCCGAAAAGAAAATGAATGAATGAATTTTCTTAGAGATGTGTGATTTTTGCTCGTGCAGATGGACAGATTTGAGAAGTTGAAGGAACTTCACACCCTGATTTACAGCTGTGACAGTAAGTTAAATATGAAATTCAATACAGAGTCACTATCAATCTTTAAATCTATCTATTTGTCTGTCTATATTTCCTGCTTAATGAATAATGTAATCATTGTAATTTTCTGTTTACCTTTTGGAATTTCAGGCCTGGACATGGAGGCGAGTTTCCCTTTATTAGAATGCCGTGCTGTTGCAGCAGGCTGTAGGTCAGTTCTGTTCTGTGTTAGAATATCTCTTAGCATTTTTAAAGTCATTATACCACAGTTTAAAATAATTAAGCAATTTTCACAGAAAAAAGTGCTTCAATTTGTTTTGATTATGAGATCAGTTTCATTGGATTCACTATTTTTCTTATTGTTTATATGCTAAAGAGAGAGTTTGTTCAAAGACCTGCCCACACTGCTTCCGCATTACTATACAAGAGGAAAGGTCCTGAAAGTCATTCCTTGATGTGCAATCTGTAAGTTCTGATTTATTTGTACTCTAATAAGGGTGCAAACTTTCATATATTGTTCATTCACTGCACTCAAAAGTTAAATATTTCAAGTTTTTATTTGTTTGTTGTTAATTCTGGTCGTTTCAACTTAGAGCTTAGAGGAAAATCAAAAGTTAAAGGTGCTGTATGTAAGTTTTTATCTTTTCTAAAGCAGAAAAATACCATAATATGTGTGCAGATATTTAAGAAACATCCCAAGTGAACATACTTGTTTAACTGAAAAACAATGCTGAAGTCAGATATTATACTTTGAAAATGTTTTTTTTCGTGCCGGAACGCTGACTTTGTTTAGGTAAATTTAACCTGCACAATACCAGTTTAGCCAATTATAATTCAGCACTCCGGGTTGCCTTGTTGGAAAATAGCGTATTTCATTTATTCATTCAGAAAGACTCTGAAAGCATGCGTCCATGACCGAAATAGACAGTAATGTATCAGATGTCAAAATGAGACAGATTCAGTTCCACCTGAGGTTATTAATTAGCAAATTATATAAATATTACAAAAGTGAATATTAGGTGAGCAGGTTACATTGTAACCACGTGTTCTAACAACATGCTTAGTGACAAGATACGCAGTGATGAGCAGATTGGCTGTTTGCACCGGACGAAACACGACAGCCATTTAAATACAGCCTTTCAGAAGCACAGAATATGCACTCACTCACGAAACGGTAAGGTTCATAATCTATTCAAACTCACATTGTTAGCATTTAGCACTGAATAAAGTATTATTAAGTTCTCCTTCTCACACACCTTTGCATAATTTTTCTAAACTATAATGACAACTGAAACTACAAAAACTTGAGGAAGGGCCAAAATTAGTAACAGCTAGCATCAATGTAAAATGTCTTTTGCCATAAAAAACACAGTCAGGATTTGCTATTAACGTGCACACGGTGAAACATTAGTGCTGAAAAGGCACTGACAGTGATTTTACCTTGCATTTGCATTAGGAGATTCCCTTTCAGATGCAAAACCTGTAAGAGGAGAGTATTT
This sequence comes from Danio tinwini, assembly GCA_903798205.1. Classification (NCBI taxonomy): domain Eukaryota; kingdom Metazoa; phylum Chordata; class Actinopteri; order Cypriniformes; family Danionidae; genus Danio; species Danio tinwini. The sequence continues at coordinate 12,564,412 of CAIGQZ010035027.1, forward strand.
AAATGATTGTTTGCTAAGCATTGTGGTAGTCAGTTAAAATGTATTAACCAGTTATGCTCCTGTGTTGTTTCTAGACAGAACACATATCATCATCAATAATATTCACAGTAAAATAAATGGCTATGATTTTAGTGATTATAAAAATACTACAGTAAAAAAACTGTTACTTGGTTAACAGTAAGATTCTTTTAAATATATACAGTGAATAACCATAAATTGATTTCTCAGAATTCCCTGCATGACAAAGTTTTATGTAGCATGTATTGTTATTAAATAATGTTTATTGCATCACTTTAGTGTCATGTGTGCCCCCGTGATGGTGTTGTGTAAATGATAGACTAGCTTCTATATTTTAGTATGTTGTGGAAAAGTTGTTTGTATAATGCGCATTGGTTTATCATGTGTTTTTTCCCATCACCACATGCATTTGATTGTGTTTTTGTCTGTGTAACAAAGGTACAATGTTTAGATTTAGTACTTCAAAAGAATGATGTGCTAACACTATAAATTAAAGGTCTCAAACTCAATTCCTGGAGGGCTGCATCTCTGCGTAGTTTAGCTTCAACCACCTCAAACTTAGGGCTTACTCACACTATGCTATCCGAACCGTGCCCAGGCCCGTTTCCCGAATCATTTGAGAAGTGTGAGTGCTATGAATCGGGCTCAGGCACAGTTCACTTAGGCGGCCCTGGCCCGGTTGGAAGAGGTGGGCCTTAGCGCGGTTCACTTGGGCTCAGGCGCGGTACGCTTACAGTGTGAGTGCAAGCGTGCCTAAGCTCAAAACTAAAAAAGCGAGATGTGACTTTTAAGGAACTGTTTCATATGGATTAATTAATAATTCGTACTGTTTAATGAACGCAAACTGTCGTAGATTATTAAAGACACAAACCCCTCACTGCACGACAGCTGCGCCTTCAGCAAACTTCATTATTCATGCAGCATGAGGACTTTATGATTGTTTATGAGCGTCAAAAGTGCCTAATCTGTTCGGCAAAATATTAGACTGCGTGTCACAGCATATCAAACGGCTTAAACGATATAACTAAAGAAATCTTCCCTGTGCTGAGCGAGAGCACTTACTGAGGAGCGCATCATCGATGACGTAAGCGCGCCCAGGCCCAAATGTAATGTGAGTGCGGGCCATCAGGGGAGACGGGAGGGGGGACAAGCGTGCTTTGGCCCAGTTCAAGGCAACTGTACATAGTGTGAGTACGGCCTTACACCTGCTTAATAGTCTCTAGTAGTCTCGAACATCTTGAATATTGTCAGCTGTGTTTGATTAGGGTTGGAGCAAAGCTGTCCAGGAATCAGGTTTGAGACCTGTGCTATAAATTTATGATATACAGTATAATTGTGAAATTTCTTTTATGGTTTCTACTGTATTTTTAATGCAAAGATTCTTTTAACCACAGCTGTTTTAACCATAAATTTGACATATTTGTCAGGATTGTTTTGCAACCTATTTTGTGGTGGTTTATGTACTGCATTAGTTATTAAGAATATGAGCTGCTGTCACTATGTTCTTTAAATCAAGCATTATCAGCAGATTACTCGCAAAATGTTCCACTCTTGTTGTCACTTTTGACCTCATCACAAAATCACAAATTAATCACAGATAAGTTGCATTTATACATACTGTAAATCTTTTATCAAAGTACTTTTATCTACTGTACTTTTATCATTTCATTCATTAATGAAATAAAACGGGCTACAGTAGTCTTAAATAAAATGAAATGTTAACAAACACACATTTTAGTTTCTCAGCAACACAACAAATCTACAAAAACGTAATGTATAATGCAAACACAAACTCTAGTGGCAATAACAATAAACATCAGTTCCTATAAATGTCAATAGTAAACCAGTTTATTATTACTAAAGTGAAACTGAGGGGCTGTTTACACAGCAACATTTTGAGCCAAAAACTGAAAAACCTTTTATGCGTTTCACTTGTTTGTTTACAGAACAACCGGTTTTTGGAATAGAAAACAAATTAGAAAGTGGAAGTTGTGAAAGTGTGAAAACACTGCCAATGCCATGTACATGAAAATGTACGTTGCTTATTAACAAGTTGACAGCGCCAAATACTGGCCTGGAATACATAATACAGCTTTTCTGTTCGTTTTCGCAGATGTGTAAACATGGATCACTTTAAAAATGTTGTCATGTAACCAAGGGAACAACTTTTATGTTTTTTGCCTACACTCTGTGTTTAATTTGTAAATGAATAATTCCCTAAACAAAACCAGGAAATAAAAGTTACCGTGACCGATGTCCACCAGTTTCAGTTTTCCTGAAACATGACATCATTTTGCAGCGATATCGCAAAATATAATTATAGCCCAAAATATGACCTATTGTTATAGGTCAGTCATGGATAATAAAAACATATAGCTACAAACATAAATCGTATGAACAATCATTGTTCAGTTCACTTCACTATTATGTGCCAAGTGAAAAACATTATAATTAAATTACTCAGTTAGCTATTCTTTCATGTTTTCTGGCTGACTTGAGATCGATTTGCTTCTGTTTCCCGTTATCCTGACCCATTAGCGGAGTTTCATCTACTCGAGATCTCATTTGATCCGGCTCATTATCAGATTTACTCATGGTTTTAAAAAAATATATAATATGCGTTACTGCCTCTTTGCCATTTTGAAAATACAAATATTATTTAGGTTGGTCACTATGCCATTAGTTATTTTCATTGCTCACTGCGTGCAAAACAATAATCACCAACAAATGAGAGGACATAGGAACGCAGGAAAGCCCATTGGCTGAAAAATACTGTTGAGGACCAATAGTTAAACATGACTTTTGCTTTAACTTACGCATGATGACTCCTGTCATGTGTGTGTGCTTGCATCGGCTTGCACTTATTCACATTCTCTTACACACATACACACAAAAACACATGTAGGTATTCACCACGCACAAGTTAATGCCAAATCCATTAAAATAAATACCGCAATGCAAAACATGAATATCTGACATTTTCCGGAACAGGATCTGGCAAGATCCGGCTCAAATTCACCACTAGCTACATCGATGTCATGTAAAAGTAGCCTGAAATTAGCAGTGCACATAAAGTTAACAAATAAAAATTTGAATCTCTTCCCTAAAGCACCAATCCAAATGTGCATATGCAAATTTGGCTTGCTTGACCGTAATTGCATTATAAGGGTTGCTTGGGGATTATAAGTTACAGCATATTTACCTTACAATTCACACTGCAAGACACTTGTAAACAGCAATTTTTGATTACCTTAATCTGACAAAAAACATGATCGAACTAAACAAATCGGATTAAGACATGTGGAGTATGCCATAATGAAAGTGCAGTACAGACATCTAAACACCTTAATCAAACTATTATTGTCATGTAGGATTTTCGCATTTTGCAACAGGATAGTCTGTACAAAGAAGGTTGTTTGACACTATTCTCTGCACCTACCAAGTCAGTGATGGACCACCGGCACCTGCATTGCGAAATGCAAAGGTTTTATATCTGATATGACGTGCGGTATCAAATTCCATTAAAAAACAGTTCTCCAGAAGTTCATACTCGCATCCAATATCTCGTTTGTCACGGGGGACATGCATGAAATGTTCCTGAATGAAAGTGAAAGTGCCAAAATGCAGATAAAGTTGACCAAACAAAAAAAATGAAACACCTAAAATTACATGAAACTCCAGAGAAAATGTGGATATCGTGGTGACGCAATGACGTTAATCAAATTAAGTTCTATAACATGTAAAACGGGATCATAAAAAGAAACATTCAAAAAGCAACCCATGTAAACACCTTGATCATATTATTATTATCATATTATTATTAATAATATTATCATATTATTAGGAATTAAAGTAAATAATTCGATTACTGATGTCTATGTAAATGTAGTCACTGTATTAGTGTCTGTTGTCATATGTAGGAGCTTGTTTTTGTCAATTGAGCATGCTGAATTTGCACTTGTTTGGTCATAGAATGTGTGAAGTCCACATTTGTCAGCACGTTTCAGAGCAGTGTGAATTGACTTTAAGACGATGTAAACCCAACTTATTTTCTGGCAAATGAGAAAATGTAAATAAACTTTTCTACCTTACCAATCAACTACCGTTGATTCACCAGCCAATAAAGCTGCAGCATAAAGCTAAGCATTGTTACACGCAGTGCACTTGTTTGCTGCTTTTTTCAGTAATAGTAAACATGTATTCAGAGGTTCTCGTGGGGCCCTGACCCACTATAATGAGAGTGTGTTTAGTCTGAAGGCCAGGCCCTGTGTTGATGGATTGCACTGCCTGAGGGAGAGTTTTTTTTTCTTTCTTGACACCACAGGAAAGCTCGACAAGGTGCAGGGTGGACATAGATTTCTGTGCGTGTGTGTGTGCCCTTTTCAAACTATCGATTACTGGAGCCGATTTCATGTCATAGCTACAGGCCTCATGCATATGTGGTGGCAAAGGGCAAGATGAAAGGCATCAATCAGACAATGCTGCTTTATTATCTCGCCATGAAAACATGCAAGGTGGATAAATAATAAACACACTTGTGCTGATCATTTTATGTTGTGCCCCGGGCGTTTTGTCCAAAACATTACCTAGGTTGCACTGTTCAATTGTGGAGAGAGAGAATGTTTGACCTAGTTTTTTTTTAGAGATTTACAAGGGCTGGAGTCGGTCCAAGCCTTTGTCAAAACGTGAAGCACAATCTTGCTTTTGACAGAGCAGCCATTTTTAGAGCAACAAGAGCTGAGCTGCTTCCTATGGTGTTGGTAGTGCAGCTTTTCTAAAGGAATAGTTCCCCCCAAATTACATTTCTGTCATCGTTTGTTCTGTGCAACATAAAAGGAGACGTTTCAAAGACTGTTTTTCTGCGTAATTACAATGCACACGAGCTAAAGCTTTCAAGTTTAAAAAAAAAATTATTCATAAAATGGGTCAATATGTATTGTGTCTTCCTTTGTTTAAGAAAAAAGACCAAAACTGTTGTTGTTTCAAGTCATTATTCAGTGAAGTTCATGATATTTATAAATGATTCTTTAAGGTTTGATCTTTGTCATTTTTGTAAATATATTCTGTTGTTTGCCCACAAGAGTAAAACTGAAAGGAAAAATGAAAACAATAATAATGCTGATAAATACAGGTTCTTTCTTTCTGGCTCTCTTACTTTAAATAAATGCCATGGTATTTTAAAGTATTTGGTATCTAAATGCAAATGGTGTATATTCATATATAAATTATTAAGTTATAAGAGAATGTTAATTAAAGCTAATCATAAATGTGACCCTGAATCGCAACACCAGTCTAAGGTCAATTGGATTTGAGGAAATAAGCAAAAATACATAGTATGATGCCAAAAATAATTAAATTATTAAATAAAGGTCACGTTCCATAGAGATATTTAGTAAATTTCCTACTGTAAGTATTTCAAAACTCAATTCTTGAATAGTAATGTGTAATGTGTTTTTAAGCTTTTCATTTGGACAATTTTAAAGGAATCCTCAATTTGAAACAGCAAATGATTGATTTTTAATAGTTGTATATCAGCCAAATATTCTCCTGTTCTAACAAAACATACATACCTTTCAGACAGTGTATAAATCTCAATTTCCAAAAATGGACACTTATGACAGATTTTGTGGTCCAAGATCACATATTTAAAGTAAAAATATTATTAATGGTGGTGGAGCTGAAGGGAAAAATAAATATAAAACAATCCTTTCCTTTTACTAATGTATATTTAAAGTCAGAATTATTAGCCGCCCTTTAATTAATATTTAATTATTTAAGGGAGTGCAGAATTATTAGGCAAATGAGTATTTTGACCACATCATCCTCTTTATGCATGTTGTCTTACTCCAAGCTGTATAGGCTTGTAAGCCTACTACCAATTAAGCATATTAGGTGATGTGCATCTCTGTAATGAGAAGGGGTTTGGTCTAATACCCTATATCAGGTGTGCATGATTATTAGGCAACTTCCTTTCCTTTGGCAAAATCGGTCAAAAGAAGGACTTGACAGGCTCTGAAAAGTCAAAAATAGTTAGATATCTTGCAGAGGGATGCAGCACTCTTAAAATTGCCAAGCTTCTGAAGCGTGATCATCGAACAATCAAGCGTTTCATTTAAGATAGTCAACAGGGTCACAAGAAGTGTGTGGAAAAACCAAGGCACAAAATAACTGCCCATGAACTTTGCCATATTTCAGAGCTGCAACATCACTGGAGTGCCCAAAAGCACAAGGTGTGCAATACTCAGAGACATGGCCAAGGTAAGAAAGGTTGAAAAACGGCCACCACTGAACAAGACACACAAACTGAAACGTCAAGACTGGAATACAAGACAAGAAATATCTCAAGACTGATTTTTCTAAGGTTTTATGGACTGATGAAATGAGAGTAAGTCTTGATGGGCCAGATGGATGGGCCAGTGGCTGGATCGGTAAAGGGCAGAGAGCTCCAGTCCGACTCAGACGCCAGCAAGGTGGAAGTGGAGTACTGGTTTGGGCTGGTATCATCAAAGATGAGCTTGTGGGGCCTTTTTGGGTTCGGATTGAGAATGGAGTCAAGCTCAACTCCCAGTCCTACTGCCAGTTTCTGGAAGACACCTTTTTCAAGTGGTGGTACAGGAAGAAGTCTGCATCCTTCAAGAAAAACATGATTTTCATGCAGGACAATGCTCCATCACACGTGTCCAAGTACTCCACAGCGTGGCTGGCAAGAAAGGGTCTGAAAGAAGAAAAACTAATGACGGCCTCCTTGTTCACCTGATCTGAACCCCATAGAGAACCTGTGGTTCATTATCAAATGTGAGATTTACAAGGAGGGAAAACAGTACACCTCTCTGAACAGTGTCTAGGAGGCTGTGGTTGCTGCTGCACACAATGTTGATGGTGAACAGATCAAAATTTTCAGTGTCCTTGAAAAGAAAGGTGGCTATATTGGTCACTGATTTGTTTTTGTTTTGTTTTTGAATGTCAATAATGTATATTTGTGAATGTTGAGATGTTATATTGGTTTCACTGGTGAAAATAAATCATTGAAATGGGTATATATTTGTTTTTTTTGTTAAGTTGCCTAATAATTATGCACAGTAATAGTCACCTGCACACACAGATATCCTCCTAAAATAGCTAAAACTAAAAACAAACTAAAAACTACTTCCAAAAATATTCAGCTTTGATATTAATGAGTTTTTTGGATTCATTGAGAACATGGTTGTTGTTCAATAACAGAATTAATCCTTAAAAATGCAACTTGCCTAATAAGTCTGCACTCCCTGTATTTCCAAAATGATGTTTAACAGATTCAGGAAATTTTTACAGTATGTCTGATAATATTTTTTCTTTTGTAGAAAGTCTTATTTGTTTTATTTTAGCTAGAATAAAAGCAGTATTTAATAAAAAAAAAAGTATAATTTTAAGGTTAAATTTATTAGATTCTTGAAGCTATTTTTTATAGTCTACAGAAAAAAACATAGTTATTTTTTTTTTAATTGCATATGCCATGTATATGTAAAAAGTGGCACGGTTAGCACTGTTGCCTCACAGCAAGAAGGTCGCTGGTTCGAGTCCTGACTAGGCTATTTCTTTGTGGAGTTTGCATGTTCTCCCCGTGTACGCATAAGTTTCCTCTGGATGCTCCAGTTTCCCCCACAGTACAAAGACATGCGCTATAGGTGAATTGGATTAACTAAATTGGCTGTAGTGTATGAGTGAGTAAATGTGAGCGTGTATGGGTGTTTACCAGTACTGGGTTGCAGCAGGAAGGGCATCCGCTGAGCAAAATATATGCTGGAACAGTTGGCAGTTCATTCCTCTGTGGTGACCCCTGATCAATAAGGGACTAAGCTGAAGAAAAATGAATGATTGAATGTCTATGTAAGAAACCATGTTTTTATGTACAGGCATGTGAAAAAGATAGGACACCCTATTAAACGCAAACTTTTCCATATTAGGACATAAAAAAATATCTGATCTTTGGCAGATTATTTGAGAAATAAAACCTCAGATGAACAATGACATATAGCATTAACAAAAATATGCCAGGCACCGCTAATCAAAAGCCTTAAATGATCATCCACAGAAGTTGTAGCAGAGGTTCTGGAGCCTTCAGGTGTGTGTTAACACAATGCCCGCCTGACAGCTAAAGCTTAGCCAAAATTGGGTCATGCAACAACACAATGATCCCAAGCACACCCGCCAATTTACAACAAAACTTAAGGTGAAAAAAAGAAAAAAATCAAAGTGCAATCCACTTGTTAAGTCGTGACTTATGGAATACTGTTTCCAGGTCAAAGTCGCTACTCATTTGAACTGAGAAAATATTTGTTTATGACCACTTTCAAGTGAATCTGTTGATATACACAAGAGTCTTTGGACTTGCTGTATCACAAACCCCAATATTTAATTAAATTAATTAATTATTAATTTGTAAAAATTTATCACTTTCTGGCCATCGGATATTAGGCATGGATATATATATTGCGATCGTGATTATCAAAAGTATTACATCACTTTGTAAATGTTTATTATTTGTTGAGTCTTCCCGTACAGTTTGATAGAGAGCTTGGACCCAGAAGCTGCTTCGGGTGAAGTTACACTTAACAAGTGGATAGTCAAAGTCCAGAGCTCATCCTCCTTGAAATGCTGTGGCGGGAGCTGTGCAAATCCCCCAAAACTCAAAATTAAGAAAAATTTGGATATCCTAACTTTTTCACATGATATATACAAAAATCCTACTGAATATACATGCATAAGGCAATACTGTTCAGGTTGATATAGTTAAATCAAACTGACCCAATTCAACTAATAGTATAGTAGCAAATAATAACGACGATCAGTGAACGATGACTCCAATTTAAACTTTTCATGTGGCTTCAGAAGACTCGGAATAAAACACTTTCAGGTGCTTCTGCATCCTTTTCCTCAGTCATCATCCATTATAATTGCATGGAAAAGACACCATCTTCTGTGTTTCAAAGTTAGAAAGTAACTCAAGACAGCATAAAGTGAACTATTCCTTGAACGCAAAGTTCAGCTCTTCCAACAAGGTTTTCGAGTAGTTAAGGAATTGTTTTCCTCCTTAACACTCAACACTTTTTTCCTCTGTGAAATCTTACAGCGCAGCCTTGAAACTTCAGCTGAATTAGTAAGCTGTCAAAGGTATACTCGCAAACGCCTCACAGCTACTGGAAAATTGAAGCTCTCCTTTGCTCGGCAAGAGCACTTCATCCCGAGGGCAGACTCATTTAAAGGTAAGTAGAGGATGTCATCAATTGTGAACAAATAAGACAATGGCAAGGAGGGGCTGGGGTTGAAGACTGGATGACAGCGCTGGAAGATCGGTAGAAAAAGGCAGAAGAAGAAGAAAAAGAAAACACAAAGATAATGATCATGACTCCTGGATAAAAGAAGCTATTATTTCACTGCAGTTCATCTCGTGTTGACAATCCAGTTAATTACCTGGTGCTGCGGGACGGAGGAGCATGACAAACAACGAAAGGCTGAAGTAGAGGTTGCAGGTGGGCTTATTCAGAACAAGCTGCACGTAACCAGATCCACAGTCTGCACTTTATCTGAGGCTCCACGTCAACATCTATTAAGGGCCCTCACACTTTAATGAACGCTGAGACGCCACATGAATGATTACGAGCGACACTGCCGTTGAAATGCGGTATTTAGCAAAATTGGAGTGAAATGTGAAGAGCACTTTTCTTGTGTTTTCTAAAAAAAAAAAAAAAAACACCAAGGGAGACATGCTCCTCATGGCTGTTGGAGTGAATAATGCGATGATTACAAAGCCCTTTTCGATTACAAAGCAGCACATAAATGCACTCTTAAAGTGATGCGAATTTCACACTCAATTATACACACGACTATCGCCGATGTCTGTTGATTTTTAACCTTGTTTTAGTTCGAAGTCAAAATTAATTGCACTAACAGACTGGTTTTTGTGCATAATGTGACATTAAGTTGATGAAACATGTAGGACGTTGCATTTTGAAGATCAGGGTTTGATTACATCATTAACATGAGTATAACATAAAGTCTAGCTTGTTTGAATGTTAGTTGCAAAACAGCTTATTTGTTGACATTCATCTATGAAATGAAAAGGATAATTCACTTTAAAAAAGTAGGAACGTTCAATTTTCTTTTGTGTTCAACAAATAGGCTTGAAACCTTTAAAGTAGGGCTGCACAATGTTGTAAAAATCTGATAATGCGATATTTTATTTTTCTGCAATAACAATACAGTTTCACAAGATAGTTTGAGAGTCTACACTCTCAGAAATAAAGGTACGCGAGCTGTCACTGGGGTGGTACCTTTTCAAAAGGTACACATTTGTACTTAAAGGGTCCATATTGGTACCTCAAAAGTATATATTCATTCATTCATTTTCTTTTCGGCTTAGTCCCTTTATTAATCTAGGGTCGCCAAAGCGGAATGAACCGCAAACTTATCCAGCACGATTTTACGCAGCAGATGCCCTTCCAGCCGCAACCCATCTCTGGGAAGCATCCACACACACTCATTCACACTCATAAACTATGGACAATTTAGCTTACCCAATTCACCTGTACCGCATGTCTTTGGACTGTGGTGGAAACCGGGGCACCCGGAGGAAACCCACGCGAACGCAGGGAGAACATGCAAACTCCACACAGAGACGCCAACTGACCCAGTTGAGGCTCGAACCAGCGACCTTCTTGCTGTGAGGTGACAGCACTACCTACTGCGCCACTTCGTCGCCCCTCAAAAGTATATTTTAATACCTAAACATTTTAAGAGGAACACTTTTGTACTTTTTAAGTACTAATATGTACCCTTGAGGTAATAATATGGACCTTTTACAATTGCAATCAGAATTATTCAACCCCCTAATTTATTAGCCCCCCTGTTTATTTTTTCCCCAGTTTCTGTTTAACAGAGAGAAGATTTTTTCAACACATTTCTAAACATAAGTAATAAGTATATAAGTAATAAGTATAACATAAACATAAGTTTTAATAACTCATATCTAATAACTGATTTATTTTATCTTTGCCATGATGACAGCAAATAATATTTTACTAGATCTTTTTCAAGACACTTCTATACAGCTTAAAGTGACATTTAAAGGCTTAACTAGGTTAATTAGGTTAACTAGACAGGTTAGGGTAATAAGGCAATTTATTGTATAATGATGGTTTGTTCTGTAGACTGGAAAAATAAATAGCTTAAAGGGGTTAATAATTTTGACCTTAAAATGGGTTTTAAAAATTAAAAACTGCTTTTATTCTAGCCAAAATAAAACAAATAAGACTTTCTCCAGAAGAAAAAAATATTATCAGACATACTGTGAAAATTTCCTTGTTCTGTTAAACAAAATCAAAGGGGGTTCAATAATTCTGATTGCAACTGTAGGTACAAATTTGTACCTTTTGAAAAGGTACCACCCCAGTGACAGCTCACGTACCTTTATTTCTGAGAGTGTAACAGTATTCAGGTACAAAAATGTATTAATCCCACTGCAAAAAATGCTTGTCTTACTAGACTTGTTTCTAGTCCAAATATTTTCAAAATTCTTAGATCAAGTAAAAATATTGTTTTATTTTCAACTTAAGAAAAATGTAAGCAAAATTATCTTGTTTTCGCTTTGAAATGTAGATAATTAGACTACAACCTGGTGACTCTCACCACTCCAGCCCACAGTCTTTGTTCGGCATCGGGACTTACCCTGTATCAGCCACACTGTAAACTCAAGGCCATGGGTGGTAGGCCTTTCTCATACAGTGCGCCTAAGCTGTGGAATGCACTACAGCATTAGGAATGCCGCTTCTCTGGACTGTTTTAAGAAACTTCTTAAGACTCAACTTTTTAGCATTGCTTTTAACTTAGAATGATCATTTTGTTAACTTTTTTTATTCTATCTTATAGTTCATATTTTAATTGTTTTGCTGCATCTTTTTTTATTGTTGTGCTGTTTCTGCTATTGTTGGTATTTTGCCTTGTATTTTTAGTATTTTGCATTGTCGAGCTTTGAGTCTAATAAAACCGCATTATTATTTTTATTATTATTATTATTTATTTATTTTTTTTTTTTTTTATTAGAAACAAGACAAAAATTCTAAGTAATAAAACTTCTTTTTAATAAATCGCATAAATTCTGTATAAATATAGTAATGAAATACAATTCTATAGCTTCTGGTCAACTATGATTCAGACTGAACATTTCATGTCTTGCAATGTGACTATTGTGAATGCGCACATTGCGATATTGATGCTGAAACAATATATTGTGCAGCCCTACTTTAAAGGATGAGTAAATGATGACAGAATTTTAAATTTTGGGTGAGCCATCTCTTTAATTCAAAATACAAACATTTATTGTAAGTTTATATTAGCTTATTAGCCATTAGCTTCTAAATATTATAAGACAGTTGCACATTTTTATTTAGTTAACATTATTATATCCCTTTAACATTAACCATTATATTTACTGCAGTATTTATTCATCTTTGCTAATACAAATACAATTATTTATTGTTAGTTTATGCTAGAGAATGTCCAAAAAAATAATGCTAACCTAATACTTACATTCTGAGTCATTATTTCACTTCAAAATATTTTTATTGGCTCATCGTTTACTTATTTACTATCGACTTGTTCAAAATCTTTTGTAAATATGTCTTTTGCTGAACACAAAAGAAGATATTTTGATGAATATGGGTATACAGTGCTCAGCATATATAAGTACACCTCTCACAAATCTATCTTTTAAATTGATATTTTAAATAGGAAGCTGTACAATATTATATTTGTGCATATATATTAGATTAGTCAGTACTGAAGCCAAATCTGGAGCTTATCTAACAAAATAACTTGCAATAACAGTCCAAAGACTAGTACACTCAAATTTATTTAATTTGTTATAGAAAAATATTTAATACAAATTTAAAAACAGAGAATTTAAAATCAAGAGAAGCAAATAATGCTTATTTAATTGTATTATCTTTCAATTTCTAAATATGTTTGATGACTAAAATATTATTTTAATAAATATATCTGTTAATTAAATCTGTTTTGTTTTAATGCATCAAAATACATTGCCTATATTCACTGAGAAATGGAGAAAAATATTTATTTTCAAAATAGGCTGTACTCAATTATGCTGGGCACTGTATATGGGAGTCAATGGGGGACCAGCAGTGTATTGGTAACAAGATCTTCTTTTAACACAAGAAAGAAACTCATACAGGTTTGAAACAACCTGATGATGAGTAAATGACAGCATTTTCATTCTGAGTGAACTCTTTAAGTGCGGTTCATGTTGACTTGAACTAAACTAACCTCACTCAATCAGGTCTAAAAGGGTCATATGGGCTGACTAAACCATGCATCACTGGTCTGATCTTTTTAAACACGGAAAAGTCCTCATGTTCTCGCAGTGCTCTAGTCAAGTACACATGGTACAGTGTGTAAATATGCCATTCTTTTTATACAGGCTCCTCAAAAGTTCAACTACAACGTCCAGAGTGCCCTGCTCCCATCAACTGGCCCTAATGAGCCTGAATCAAACCTGATGAACCCGACTGAGATGCAGTGTGGAGACTGACCAAGCACAGAAATCCATTACACACAGGTGCTTTTGCTCTTCTTTTTAAAAGATTTAGCTGACATTGTGATATTTTTATTGATGCACATTTAACTGACAATATTGTTTGTTGTTGAATGATCAAGGTTTGAGGTCAGTAAGATATAATATAAATAAATATTGGGCAACACGGTGGCTCAGTGGTTAGCACTGTCGCCTCACAGCAAGAAGGTCGCTGGTTTGAGCCCCAGCTGGGTCAGTTGGCATTTCTGTGCAGAGTTTGCACATTCTTCCTGTGTTCGCGTGGGTTTTCTCCGGGTGCTCCGGTTTCCCCACAGTCCAAAGACATGCGCTATAGGTGAATGGATAAACTAAATTGGCCGTAGTGTATGAGTGTGAATGAGAGTGTATGAGTGCTTCCCAGTACTGGGTTGCAGCTGGAAAGGCATCCACTGTGTAAAACATTTGCTGGATAAGTTGGCGGTTCATACCGCTGTGGAAACCCCAGATTAATAAAGGAAGTAAGCCGAAAAGAAAATGAATGAATAATTTAATATTTTAAATCAATAAAATTTCTGAAAATAAAAAATAAATAAAATTAAGTAATATATAAAAATTCATTTGTAACATTTGTGAAATTTCACCTTTTATTAAATGCTCTTAATTACTGAAAGAATGAATTATTCATAATTAGTGGGTGGCACAGTGAATAGCACTGTCGCCTCACAGCAAGAAGGTCACTGGTTTGAGCCCCAGCTGGGTCAGTTGCCATTTCTGTGTGGAGTTTGACTATTCTCCCCGTGTTGGCGTGGGTTCCCTCTGGTTCCTCCAGTTTCCCCCACAAGTCCAAAGACATGCACTGTAGGTGAATGGGGTAAGCTAAATTGTCCCTAGTGTATTTGTGTGAATGAGAGTGTATGGGTGTTTCCCAGTGATGGGTTGCATCTGGAAAAGCATCCACTGTGTTAAACATATGCTGGATAAGTTGGCGATTCATTCTGCTGTGGCGACCCCTTATTAATAAAGGGACTAAGCCAAAAAGAAAATTAATGAATAAATGAATATTCATTATTTACAAATTATTCATATATTACTGCTTTGACACAATCTACATTGTAAAAGCGCAAAAAAATTACCTGAATTGAATTGAATTGAATAAAGAAAATATATCTATAATAATCTATATCTATAATATAAAATGTTTTAATGCTACTTTTTCAAATTTATTTATATATTTAATATTTTAAGTATATATTTAATATATGTTCTTAGCCTTATACGTATATAAATACAAAGTCTAAAAATGACATAAAAATGCTCTCACATTTTTTTCAAATTTCAATTCCATATTAAATGTGTTTATAGCTATCAAATGGATATTTTGATCAAATGAATGCAGCATTTTCAATTTCTTTCCAAAAAAATGACTCCAGACATTTGAATGGTAATGTAATTGTTAGAGTCATCTGCCTTTAGAGAGCTTTAAAGAACTTGTAATAAATAAATACATAAATAAATAATGCTGACAACAAGAAGAATGACAGTTTTGCCTTACACTCACTACCTAATTTATGTCCTGGACATTCAGACATGTAAAACCTCCAGATCGAATCAAATTAGCATCTGTCGTGACCCCAAATAATAATTAAACAATAGTTTGTTTGGTATTTTTAGATAAAAGAATATAAATAAAGGTCTGGTGGTAGATATATTCTATGCATGACCATAAAATATGCACATATAGATCGCTATTTTCCAGCACTCCGTATCAAAGATCTTCTTTTGCCTTTTAAGTGTCTTCCCCCTCTATATTCTACAAATGTCAGTCATTCTGTCTTATCACATAATCTCAACAGCCTCACATTTATTTATGAGGAAAGGAGGTTCTGCCAGAATGACATAGCAAGTCAATGTCACAAAATGAAATACAGTATATAGTTCCACGCACTTGCTCAGAATATCAAGTATTTGAAGAAAAAAACGAAAGCCCACTTTCCCCAAAACGCAATATGTTGTGGAAAATTTCAGCTCTTACATTTATATGGGTTATATTTGGAAGGCCGTTAATCTTATTTCCTGTTTCCTCGTCTTTAAAATAACTGCTTTTTCAGTATACCTTTGTAACAGATGTTCTTGAATGAAAAGGCCTGTCTGGGAGCTAAATTGGCACCAGTTGTTCCACGACTGCTTCTGTGTTATTTGTCAAGTGCATTCATTTTTCAGCACTAAATTCTCATTTTCAACATTCATAGTGGATGTCAAAATTGAACAATTTTAGAAACATACGCTTATATTTTTTGAAATAATGTCATCTTCGTCTTTCAAAATTTGAATTGATTTTCCAGGTTTTACTTTGCAGAGACAGTCAGTGAGACACCAAGTATAGTCAGTGTTTTACAAAATAACCAAAGAACTTTAACAAAAACCCTTTTATTTTGTGGAAAACTAAATTAAAACATCAAAATTAGAGAACAACAGTCATTGTAGAACGATTACTACTGCAATTTATTAAGGTTACGGCAGTCAGAAAATGAGTGGGAAGTGTTCAGGCCCTTGCTTGAATGACTTCAACAAATCTGCACCATAAGAATTCGCTAGATTTCACTAGTACTAGACATCACAAGTACTACACGCTGCCAGTTAAATAGGATTGTCAGATTCAATCCAGTTCAATTCAGAGGTTATTTGTATAGCACTTTTTAACAATAAGTATTGTTTCAAAGCAGCTTTACAATAGGTGAACATTACAATCAAATATGGAAAAGTTAAGGTTATTACCCAGCAAGCATTTTTTGTTTTTAAAGATGTCTAATAGATGTCAAATAGACGTCTAAACATAGTTGTTTTGGCTAAAACAAGGCTAAATTTGGGCTGTCAGTGAAAATCTAATAGACGTCTAAGAATAGGCCAAAACTAAGTCATGACATAAACAGAAATGAATAACTACACATATAAAGTCTGTCAAATCTCTCTATTTGATGACTAGTCTAGTTTTGGGCTATTTTTAGATGTCTATTAGATTTTCACTGACAGCCCAAGCCTTGTTTTAGCCAAGCTGTCTAGGTTAATTAGACGTCTATTAAACACTAAATTGTTTGCTGGGAAGTTACCATAAAGCTATTAATGGTTCTGTATAAGTTTTTGACTCTTCTAAAGCATAAAATGCCATAATATGTTTGCAGATATAACATGTTAAGTGAACATAATTGTTTATCTTAAAAATAATGCTATAGTCACAGTTATTTTTCTGAAAATTCAGGCGTGCCATGTTAAATGTCTGTCTTTGTGTTGGTCTGTTCAACTGTTTACTGCCAGTTTACTCAATTATATTTTGGCACCCCAGGTTTCCTTAGCGGAAAACATCACGTATTTCATTTCAGTCAGCTTCAGAGGACAGTAGGACTTTCCAAAATGAGACGCAGAGTCACAATTATAATCCACATGAGGTAGTTCTTAATTAGCAAATAAATATTACAAACATACAAATGTGCTGATCAGCTTACAATGTAAAGCTAGATTGTCAGGTATACTCGCTCCTGATTTTATCATCAATCTGGCAACCTGCTTTGCATCAAGTTGTCATCTGAGTGGCCTGTCCAATGTTTCGAATTTGGACTGCAATACCTATTTCAACCACTAGTCAACAATTTATACAGCACCTTTACCAGGTGCCAGATTAATACCAATAATGGGAGCATGTTCTCTAATAATAACTTTGTTCAGCATGTTCAAAATAATAATTTTCATTAGTGCACTCTTTCCATATATACTTTGCTTCATAATATGCACTCAAAAATGTCATTTGCTGTTTGTTCAAACTACTTAAAATGAGTTGAAACAACACAATTCTTAAAATTTTTTTGGACAACTTAATTGTTTTATGATCAATCCTTGTAAAAACGATGACATTAACCTAATCAATTTGTGTTGGGACAACATGAAGGAACTGTGTGGAACCCAGCATTTTGTACAGTGTATGTAAATCATGAAATACACTTACAAACTGCCCCTTTGCTTCTATTAGGATAACTTTAAACAGGAATAAGCAGTTACCTCCAACTGTATGGAATTGTATGCTGATCTTCTCTAAACCTTTGCTTTCCTTCCATAACAGCATTTAGCACATCTTTATTCTTCTCAGAACATATAAGAAACATATCTTCTTCTTCTTCTTCTTCCTCACTGTGCTCTCAGTGTTATATTTGGCTGTGAAGATAGCAGTATTCCCTCACAGCTATTGACACAAACGCACACATCAGTGATGGATGGCCGCTATTATAAGGCAAAGCCCCTGCTACCCCTCAGCCCTGGTACAGAGGCAGGGATTAATCTTGCCCATTTCAGTTGGGGTGGGGGGTTGGGGTGTCACCGCATTGACTCTGATTAGGCACATTGCAGTTTTGCCGGAGCTCAAGGGCCACGTTTACACCTCGCATTAACATCCGTCTTGGGTGATCTGATCGCCGGACTGATGTAAAACAAGGTCCGAAACATTTTGCGGTGTCATTCTGTGTTTTATTATTGTCACGCTGATGTGGTATGTGATGTATGGACTCATGAAGACCCCCTTGATAAAATCTGATCACAAGTGGTCACAGATAGGTGTTTGAGTTACATGGTAAAGCTAGGTGTGAATGGTCTTCTGTCTTACCTGATGGCTTGTGAATGGCTCAGACTGAGGTTAAAAAAGGTGTAAATGGGGCCTGCATGTCTCTGGACATGTCTGCTATCTCTCTAGCATCTGTAAAAAGGCTGTTATTTGAGATTTCAAATGTTCTTATATACAGCTGAAGTCAGAATTATTAGCACTCTGTTTGTTTTTCCCCCCAATTTTTGTTTAACGGAAAGAGATTTTAAGTTTAAGATTTTAAGATTTTTTTTCAACACATTTCTAAACATAATAGTTTTAATAACTCATTTCTAATAACTGATTTATTTTTATCTTTGCCATGATGACAGTAAATAATATTTTACTAGATATATTTCAAGACATTTCTATACAGCTTCAAGTGACATTTAAAGGCTTAATAAGGTTAAATAGGAAGGTTAGGGTAATTAGGCAAGTCATTGTATAACAGTGGTTTGTTCTGTAGACTATCAAAAAATATAGCTTAAAGGGGTTAATAATTTTGACCTTAAAATTATGTTTAAAAAATTAAAAACTGCTTTTATTCTAGCCGAAATAAACAAATAAGACTTTCTCCTGAAGAGAAAAATACTATCAGACATACTGTGAACATTTCCTTGCTCTGTTAAACATTTGGGAAATATTTAAAAAAGAAAAAAATTCAAAGGGGGGGGCTAATAATTCTGACTTCAACTGTATATTATTTGTAATACA
>CAIGQZ010035027.1:12588331-12601787 GCA_903798205.1 Danio tinwini
GCAATGTTGATGGTGAACAGATCAAAACACTGACAGAATCCATGGATGGCAGGCTTTTGAGTGTCCTTGCAAAGAAAGGTGGCTATATTGGTCACTGATTTCTTTTTGTTTTGTTTTTGAATGTCAGAAATGTATATTTGTGAATGTTAAGATGTTATATTGGTTTCACTGGTGAAAATAAATAATTGAAATGGGTATATATTTGTTTTTTGTTAAGTTGCCTAATAATTATGCACAGTAATTGTCACCTGCACACACAGATATCCTCCTAAAATAGCTAAAACTAAAAACTACTTCCAAAAATATTCAGCTTTGATATTAATGAGTTTTTGGGTTCATTGAGAACATGGTTGTTTAATAATAAAATGAATCCTCAAAAATACAACTTGCCAAATAATTCTGTACTCCCTGTATATTTATAAATAATTTTTCATACTGTGTACAATTTCTAAAATAAAAAAAATATATAAAATTACTAGATATATTATGCCTGTCAGTATATTGCCAAACACTAAAACTTGCACACTTCTGCTACACACACACACACACACACACACACACACACACACACACACACACACACACACACACACACACACACACACTTTCCGCCATGTATCTGAATACTTCCAGCTGCTGATATGTATTTAATATCCCCTGTTCCTTTGGCTGAATACTTTCCAGTTGTGCTTCCTCCCTTCCAGGGCTACAGGCCTGTATATGTGTGCTGTTTTATTTTCCATTCTGCAGCAGAAGGATGTGGGCGATGATTTATAGAGCATGTCCAATTGGATTCTGTGTACCAGCACAGGGCAGGGTGTCACAAGTGTGTTGGTACAGTAGGTCACAATCCAATAAGGAGTGAGGTGGGATTGCCTGATATGGGCATACGCCAACTAAGCCAAAAAGAAAAAGAATGTTGAGGAAATCAAGTTCCCCATCAAAGAGAGTTTTATGCAGAGGCCCATGCTGAAGGATTTTCAGTCTAATTACCGTGGCCCAGCGTCAGATACCAGGAAAAGAGGCAATGAAACATAAGACGTTTCAGGCGACGAGACCTGCTCCGCTCTGCTCCGGGCTTGTTATAAAACCCCCTTTCTTTCTTTGATACCCTTTTCAAAAAAAAAAAACAAGACTGCTTGGCTTTGGCAAATGAAAGTGTACTGGCACAAAAAGAATCTGTGTGTCCTTTTTCTGAGATAATAAAGACATAAGAAACAGTCTTTTGA
Organism: Danio tinwini; assembly: GCA_903798205.1. Classification (NCBI taxonomy): domain Eukaryota; kingdom Metazoa; phylum Chordata; class Actinopteri; order Cypriniformes; family Danionidae; genus Danio; species Danio tinwini. The sequence goes on from CAIGQZ010035027.1 coordinate 12,589,561, forward strand.
CTGGAGAGAGCCCTGCATTAAGCAGTCTTTGGGATTTCTGTCAGAGAAGTGAATGGGGGTCCGCGCAGCTGCTGAGGGCTTGGATCTGGTACCATGCTGGCTGCCTGTTTGAAGAGGCCTGCAGCTTAACAGGGTCTTCTAATACCTCCATTGTTGCTGATGCAGGGGTGCAGACCTCGAGTGCCAGGCTGAGGTGAAGAGGTCCACAGCTGCACCCCGTCTGAGAGGGGAGACGGTGAAGTGCTTCCATTTGCTTTGGAATTGATTATAATAAATGAGTTGCGAGCTCACTGCAACTCTTAGTAATTGTAGTCTACATACATACTGAGGACAAAATTGGTTGTCAGTTCTTACTTCCTGTAGTTTATTTATATAGCACAGTCATTGACCATTGAGCTGTACACAAATTGTAAAATCCAAATCAAGTAGGAATGAAAAAAATCTAATCAAAGGAATAAAACAACCTACAATACATAAGACATACAGTGAAGCCCCAAATTATTTATACCACTGGCAGATTCTGACATAAAGTTACTTGTATTCAACCAGCAGGATATTTTTGACCAGAAATAAAACAGGCTTTTCTCAAAAGATAATATGTTGATGTACAAGAGACATCATTGTGAAAAAAAATATATTTCTCAGTCTTATTTCTTTAGTTCTTTTATTTACATTTAAACAAAAACTTGAAATCAGAATTTACCAGGAGCATGAATAATTATATATATATACACACTGCAAAAAAATGCATTTCTTATTTAGATTTTTTATCTTGTTTCTAGTCCAAATATCTAAAAATGTTTACATCAAGAAACATTTTATAGACCAGCAAAACTCATTGTCTTGATTTAAGAAATAATAATTAATTAAAATTAAGTTTTTCCTTAAATAATCTGCCACTGGGGTAAGCAAAATAATCTTATGTCGAAAGGAAAAACAAGATTATTTTGCTTACCCCATTGGCATAATATTTAGCTCGTTTTAAGGAAAAACTCTTATTTAATTTTGGTATATTATTTCTTAAATCAAGACAATATGTTTTGCTTGTCTAGAAAAAGTATATATACAGGGCTTGACATTAACATTTTTGATCACCAGCCACTGTGGCTAGTAGTTTTCCAACATTATTAGCCACTCGCCATTTTCACTAGCCACAATTTTGTTGTTGGGAAAATATATTTTATATGCATACATTTGACTTTGGCATGCTAAAATGACTTGATTTAGACTTTGTGTTGTCCACATGCCTCCTCATTCATTTCACCTTTTTGTGTGTATGATCCTGCTCAATGTGCATGAGCAAATGGGCTGTGGTTTCACAGTGTCGCATTGCAATTCATTTTTATTTCACAGGACTTTTCAGAGCTCAACACTGAAGATTTACCAAATGTACTACACCAAAAATAAATAAATAATTATTTCTTAGCCACAAATGTTAAATAATATGTCAAAACATGCAAAATATAGCTGTATACATGCTCTTTTTATTCAACAAAACCTTTCTTAAAAAAAACAATAACATTTAAAAAATAATGATTGCCATGTATCTAAAACTATGCACAGTAGCCTAGTCTGTCCAGGCTAAATGTCTCTCAGACCACTAGTTAACTACACATACATGGGGAGTTGATCTTCTATTAAAGCAATGTTATTGTAACAATGATAATTAAACCATATTAACAAAAATAACTGTAAGCAAAAGATGGTGAAAAACCTACCGTGTGATAATGAAAGATGATCACGTGTACATGGGTAACGTTAGGCCCATTATGTTAAAAGAATAGTTAGAACAAAACCAGTAACCGCTGCTGCTTACAAAAACATGTATTTTAGAAACATCCGGAGCTTTTGGAAGCAGCAGGACTGTGTGTGCACGAGCATCACTTTTTGTCCAGTCTATTTGAAAGAGAACCTATCGCAGCAGTTGCGTTTCCTTTAGGCACGTTGCTTCGCGCCTAAAGAAAACGGAAAGAGTGAATGCCTTTTAAAACAGGAGCGCGCATCACATCACCTGTGCGTGGCGCGAGTGATCATCATCCTCTCATTCGGTATTCACCTGCTTTCCTTTGCTCGCACGAACGCTATTTTTGTCGGTCATGCTGCTTCTCGATCCGAAGATGACATTTGACAACATATTGGGCCCTCTCTATTGTCGAACCCTGCCTTTAAGATAACTATCAATTAAAAATGATCCCGAGAGCGTCTTTCTAACCCGTCACGGCTGAAATATACCCGCATTTGGCGGGTTGGCAGGTGTTAATGTAAAGCCCTGTATATATATATATATATATATATATATATATATATGTGTATAAAAGGTATATATAACATGCTCAGACGATTTGGGTATTATAGGCTTATCTAAATGTTAAAGTTTCAGTTTCCATTGAACGAGGATTGTGTGCAGATTATCCTAATAGAAAGAGGTAGAGTATTCCACAATTTAAGGGCTTACAATGGCAAAAGCCCAGTCTCCATTTAGCTTCTGGGAAACAATAATAACACTTTCTAACTTAATGACCTTAAATATGTAGCAGATATGTTAACAGTCTTTAGTGCCTAATGTTGTTCTGTATGCACACAGATTAGTAATTTGTGAAATTTGAAAGTCATAAGCACATCAACTTCAACAACTGCTAAAAAAGACAGGCAGTGGCACAGTGTGAACAGACCTGAACTGAACTAGTTGTGCATAATGTATTAAACAAATCAGAGCTGTTTCTTTATGTGCAATGGAAAAAAATCACAAAGAATGAAGTTCATCTTGATTCAACAGTGTTGCCAGATTTTGCGAGAAAAAACAGCAAATAAAAACAAACACATAAAATACATATAAAATATTTTTAGAAATAAATAAGGCACATACCAACATATTGTAATCTGCACCTGCTTCCTTTGTTAACTCCATAAACTGGATATATATAACTTTAAACATGGCCAATAAACCTCACCTAATAAATGATCATGACAACACTTCAGTAGCATGCTCTTAAAATCACAACCAAACATCTTCGGTATAATAACAGATATCAAATGCATAGGATAAGACTGGTCTGTCATCAGTGTCAAAATGATTCAACAGATTCAAACATTTGAACTTAACCAATCAGATCAAAGAAGGCGGGGTTTATGGTTTACAGATAACATGATTTCCTTAATGAGCATAAGAGACTTCTGGCATGCCTCTGTTTAAGAATTGTACATTTTTATATGAATGAAATTGCATGTATTAGTGTAAATAAGTTACTTTTCTGACGACATGTAAAATAGTAATGTATCCACATAAGGTTGTGCAGGAGAAACTGATAAAATCAACCCAGATATGCGTGCACAGGGCTACATCAGGTTGCAGTTTTTTTTTTACAAATCCAATAGAGTTTGCTATGTACATTTTTGACAATCTAAAATATGTTACTGGTTCACGTTTACTCATACTTGCCATTTAAACATCCTTCCTGTAAATTCATTAGAGGTTGCTGTGCACATTTCGTGAATTTCAATGTCCTTCTCGCATGCATTCGTGAGACGCCAGCCGGCTTGTCATAATGCATATATCATCTCTGTGTCGAGTTCGACACCATACAAGGTGAACTACCAAGCAAACTGACCGTGTAAACTGTGTGAGCTGTCCATACATAGGTCCATACATAGGTAATGGGACTTGTGGAGCTGCACATCAATAGATTTGCTCTTCAGTGTTTGACCTTTCAGCAGTTATAATTAAACCACACTGAACTGAACTAAACTGAACTTCTGAACTCTGAAAACTGGACTGACACAGTTTCAATTTACTAGAACTTCTTTGTTAAGCTGCTTTGACACAATCATTTACATCATAAAAGCATTATAGAAATGAACATAAATTGAATTGAATAGAATAAGCGGTCAGCAGTAGCGTGAAAAGAACCAAAACATTTGTTCATTTTACATGCTAAATGCAGCAAAACGTAGCCCCGGGCACATATTTCATTGTTTCCAAAGATGTAGCCCTGGGAACATATCCCCAATGAGCTTGTGTTAGATAAAATAGGGTAATTTTTGGGGAGAATAAGACAAATCTAAGTAGAATGTTACAGAACAAAATAAAAAAAACAGTTTGAAATTAAAACTTCATTTAGTTTTCATTGCTGGGGTTAAGAAACCACACAACTTCATGCAGAAAATTTGCATGCAAACTAAAAAATCATTTCACAACATAAAACTCCAGGGCAGACAGCTGCGTTCAGTATTTTCCTGTAATCTGAACTTATGCAGCAACTGAGACGTTAGCCGGTGGAGCAGGCAGCCAGAAGAATAATAGCTCTATTGATCTCTGTTGTGTGTGAATGTCCCTCCTATTGACTTCCCCCCCTTGCAAAAGCACGAATCTGGATCACAATAGGATCCCAATGCAAATTCTAAGCGCTGTTAAATGTCCAGGCCAGAAGGGAGTGTTCAGTTCACTGCATCCAGCACCACTGACCCATACAGCAGGGTCTGGGCAGAATGCAAATACTATTAGACTCTATTTTGGGCAAGACTTGGGTGGATCAGAGTCGGAGATTGAATCTGACCCAGGGTCATGCGGCTGCGTGATTCTACAGTAACCCAAACAAACATGGTGGAGAGGCTTCCTGGAGTGAATGAAAAGGGAAAAGCGTGGGTGTAGTCGCTCCATCACAGTTGTGGCACATAGAACTGTGTCACAAACAAGTGGAGGACACTTTATAGTGCTGTTTAATGACATGTTTGGGCCCCTATTATTCAACCTGCAGTACAATCTATTTTCAAAACACAAACACATTAAAGATTTAACAGATGGCTGTGGATGTGAATCATGTACAATGTTATAATACCTCAAACAACTCTTGTACTCCGATAGTTTTATTGTAGATTGTAGAACTTTTAAGGTAGAGTAATCGGATCAGGAACTGCATTGCATTATCGGTGTGTATTATTATATTATATTATATTATATTATATTATATTATATTATATTATATTATATTATATTATATTATATTATATTATATTATATTATAATGTTTGATATTTGATTAGGTAATTCTTATATAATATTAAATGCAAACAAACATTTTAGTCCCATATGTCATTTATTTTTTTATTAAATAATACAGAAAAAATGAATAATGTGAATACATAGTTTAACAACCAGGAAGAAACTGCAATGATTGTACTGTTGCAGTCCAAAACCTTAGATTTTTTATTTTCTAAACATATCTGACTCTATTTGTGTGATTTGTTCAGGAGATGAACTACATAGGTTACCATCTTTGTGTGTTTAAAGCGCTTTTTTAAATAAATAAATAAAATGAATGAATGAATGAATAATCTTTCTACAATCATTACAATCTAAGTTTTAAGAACCAGCTTATTATGAGTCATTTGTCCTGTAGCTGAACTACATTGATTGCACTTTTTGATTCAATTAAAGTCATTTGTTTTAGAGCACATTGTAAAAATGCTAGGTTTCACACAATTCATTCATGTTGTCGTAACACAAATCGATTAAGTTAACTTAACACTTTTAACAAATTTATGTGGATTGAACAAAAATTAAGTTGTCCCAACGAAATCTCAAGAATTGTGTTGTTTCAGCTCATTTTAATTAAGTACTTTCAACAAGTAAAAGAATATTTTTTGAGTGCAGAACTACATTGGTTGCAGTTTGATTCAAGGAACTGAACTGACCAATTGGAGTCATTTGTGTCCTCATATGTTTAAACATACCTGGCAAAAAGCCTTTTCTGATTCAGATTTGCTCTGGTACTGAAGTACATTGGTTGCATTGTTTGATTCAGTGAACACAGCCGACTCATTAGAGTCATGTGTTGTGTAGCTGAACCAAATTGGTTGCACTGTTTATTTTTGAAGTAAACAGAACCAGCTCATTGGTCAATCATCTGGGTGTCTGACTGAAATCAAGGTTTTGATTAACTAAAAAGAACCGGCTGGTTAGAATAATTTGTTCTGGAGACAAATGTTAATAGTTGCCCTATAAAGTGTTTGATTCCATCTTTTAATAGAATAAATCATTTTAATTCAAACAATTTTGGTTTATATTGTGTGTTTGATTTATTGACAATAACAGGCTTATAGTTGTCATTAGTTCTGTGAGTTTGACTACAATTACGATTCATATTATTGTATGAAAAGTAAAAAAAACAAAAACTTTTTTTCACCACTTTCTGTGCGCCAAACCCCTCTGGTTGTGCTCTATTTGTCAGATTTCTATTTGTCTATTTGCGCGCATTTTCCAGGTAGACCTAATTTAAAAAACATCTGAACTTTTCAGAATGCCGCGAGCGCACCACAATTCATATAGGAGAACTAACCAATCTGCTGCACACTTAGTATGGAATATACACATTTCAGTAATAAATGGTTATGTCAACATTGGTTTGTCCATTTGTATTTCTCTGAGAAAACGGTTGATGGTCACCTAGTTAGGAGAGACGCCATAGAAAATGGTGAAGGAAACCACGCCCCCACGCTTGTCACTTCAGGTCAGAATAACAACACATGCGAAAATGAGTGCCATATAGCAGCAGTGAGGAGACTGTAAATAAAAAAATTATGTAACGATGTTGCCAGAGTGGCTTTTTGGTTTCTTTTCTTGTGCATCCCAGCCACTAGCTTCCCATCTGAAAGATTATTTTAGCATACGGGGGAATATAGTCATTGAAATTCACAATTTGTAATGTTGCAATATGTATTTGAATAATGATAGTTGGTTCCTTTACATGAAAGCTCAGATTTGATTATTATAATTAGTTTTTTTACAGAGTTTGAGGTTTACTGTATCATTATTATTGACACCTTACAGATGTTGATCAACCTTTACCGTTGCACACACTTTGTAACCTTTTATTTATCAAGTTTAAGAGTCTCTTTAACCCTTCTGTTTATTTTATTATAAAGAGATGATATTTTTTTGTTTAAATATTTTTGTTTTTGACTATTAAAACTATTTGCCTTAGTAATGTTGGTAAATTAAAATAAAGAGGGTAAATAACAAAAAACCCTAATATTCCTAAATCTGTTGTTAAAAAATATTCAATAATTATCGATATCGAATGATATGAAACATCATGATTATTTTTTTTGCAATATCGCCCAGCCCTATGTGACAGTTGAATTCATTACTTGTGATGTGCTTTTTTTGAATTTTTAAAAATAACAATGCAATAAATTTGTATGTAAAAATCTGATAAAAAATTTTGAATGTAAGCTTTTGGTTGACTACAGTGAACTGCTTCAATTCAGTGATTAAACAATGCTTGTGCTGTTTGTTTCACACTGTTGATTCAGTAGCAGTGTAATGATGCAACTAAAAGCAAAGACAAATGCATGTGCAAGGACGGACCAGAACATAATTTGGTTCTGACCTGTTTTTTATTTTTACATATAAAAACACAGGAGTCAAACAGGATTGCATTCAACTCTACGTGACCTTGATTGACCAACTAACCATCCGTCAGCTTTCAGTCAGCATATTTAACCAGAGCAAACAGCTCTAAGCAGAGCCCGTGTCAACCTGGTGAGGTTTGCACCCGGTTCCATTTTTAGTTCTCACCTCAAGCGGCCTTCTCTCATCATTCGTCTTTGACTGCAGCATTGTTAAACAACATTAAATCAGGTAGACAAGCGAGACAATTTCATTATGTGTCGAGATGGAGGTGGCAGACAAAAGTGAAGGCGGAGATGAGATCTAGTCGATGTAATGCAAATGCAGAATGGGGACCAGCTCAGCAGGGGGACTGCAGGGAGCAGATCTGTAGTGTGTGTTTGGAAATGTGGTGCGGAAAATGAATTTTCTGCTATTCAGAGGGAAAAGAAATGTTAGAATAATTTTTTTCCATGTGGATGCTGATGGATTTACCAGTCGAATGTAAAAATAGGTGTAACCAGAAGGAAAACTTTATTTATATGTTTTTATAGAGAACAGGCAATGATATGTATTAGGGTTGCTCGATTACGGAAAGAATCATCATCAGGATTATTTTGGTCAATATTGAAATCACGATTATTTATAACGATTATGACTGGGCCATGATTTATATAAATATATAAATAATGGGTGACTATACAGTATATGGACAATAGGTAACTGTTCCCCTGCACAGAACAGCACCAGTTTAGAATAAATCCAATACACTTCAATAAATTAACTACGACCCATATTTTGACTTTGCGGAGGAACGAATGCAGACTGCAGGAAAGGAGACAGGATATGGCACTATAACCATTTAATCTCGATTACCGCTTTTTCATGATCATTGGAGGCCAAAATCAAATAAAATGTGAATATTTAATAATTACACACACACATTTATCATTTCTTTTAAATAAACAGTTATTAATAAACAAAAATAGCTGTGAAAATGTATGTAAATCTATTAGTTGAGAGACAGCATTACAGACAGCATCCCAATAAAGAAGGTTTAAAGCCCAAGTCTTCAGAAAGCTTAACCACCGTCTGGACTTTCAATTAAACTCCACCTAATAAATATCATCAGCCCTGCAGAGCGATAATGAACCAGTTCTCGTTTTGGCCCAGACTTTCAGGAGGAGCAACCTAGTTTTTACACCACTGCTTAATCGCTCTTTGATTTTATGAAGCAGGTTTGACACAGTCCCATCTGGAGAAGAACATGCACCAAAAAACATGCTGTTTGCTCTTTCAACCTCTTTATATATTATTTTGGGAAGCCAACTGGAAATAGCATGCACATATTAATAATAAAACTGCCAAAGGTCTAGTCTATACCTAAAACCACCAGCGAGTATAATTGACCATGCATATGACTACTGTATTGAAATAGCTAGAAGATGTATTGTCACTACATTATGCCACTGCCTTCACAAAGTAAAGTCTAGAGTCATGAAATGCTTTTTTTTAGTCATCAGCTACAATTCTGAGCTGACCCAGAACACAACACTCACCCATGATATTAACCCACCACACATCAAACTGACCCTCACTCATGGAATTTAGTGTCTCTAATACCTGTTTGGCATTCAATAATCTCTTTCTTTCACAACTGATTACTGCTATGTCAGTGGGTGAAAGATGTTGCCTAGCAACATAAAACACTTAAACATGAGTTGCACAAAAATAATAACATTATATAGGTATATTTGGCCCTCTGGTCCTTATAGGTAGAAATGTCCTATTTTAATCTTCTTTTATCAAAGCAATTATTAACAACAGTGGATTGTAAATAACACACTTTTTAGTCAAAGTCAATTATTGTAAATATTTTTATGAAAATCTGTTATGTGCATGGTGGCTCAGTGCTAAACATTGTCACCTCACTGCAAGAAGGTCGCTGGTTTAAGTTTGGGCCAGTTGGCATTTCTGTGTGGAGTTTTCATGTTCCACAAGTGTTCGCGTGGGTTTCCTTCGGGTGCTCCGGTTTCCCCCACAGTCCAAAGACATGCGGTGCATAAGTGACATAAGTGAATTGGATGAACTAAATTGATCATAGTGTATGAGTGTATGTGTAAATGTTACAGTGTATAGGTGTTTCCCAGTACTGGGTTGCAGCTGGAAGGGCATCCACTGAGTAAAACATATGCTGGAGTAGTTGGTGGTTCATTCTGCTGTGGCAACTCCTGATAAATAAGGGACTAATCTGAAGGACAATGAATAAATGAATGAATGTTATGTACATTTGAATATCAACTATGGGTAAATTTGACGCTGTGGGGTTATAAGTATTTAAGGTGCGACAGAATACATTTATATTATATATTAAATTGTTCTTAGTATGGATGTTTACCAGTGATGGAAGTGCATCCGCTGTGTAAAATTTATGCTGGATAAGTTGGCAGTTCATTCCACTGTGGCCACCCTAGATGATTAAAGAAACTAAGCCGAAAAGAAAATGAATAAATGAATGAATGAATGAATGAATAAAGTGTTCTCTGCTATTTACCTAAAGTTATGTGGCTTAGGTAAGTGCAAAAAATCTTCACAAATGGTTTTATAGGTCCATTTCCAACTCTAGGTATTGGCTCTAATATGATATGGTTGGTTTTGACCAAATTTGGAAGGGTCTTGAATATTAAAGAGCAATGCTCTGATGCATTATCAACTCATGTCAGATCCCGATGCTCATACACACACACGAACACACAAAATATCAGTCGAAATCCCAGAAAGAGCTGAGTGATATGTCATGGTAAATACACATGCATTAAACATTATATTTAGCAGGTTACACGTGTCTGTTGCCTCATTACAAACATATGCAACAAATTTGACAATATAATATAATGTATTATGGTTAAACTGACAAAAGATACATTTTAAAAAGACCTTATGCCTTTTCGGGGTGACACTGAATAAATTTGTAATCCATATATCCTATATTTTGCATTTAGATGATAAGATTCTGACGATATGATAATCTTGGATAAAAATATCACGGTTTCACGGTATTGCGATTACTGCTCTAAAATATATTCTTTTAAAATGTTTGGGTAAAAAAACTAAATCTTTTTCCCCTTTTATCACAATATATTTTATGTTAAGAAACATTTAAAATATTTTGAAGCAGTAAACATGTCAGGCTAAATAAATCAAATAAATTATTGACTTCTGCTGTCTTCATTAGTTTCAAAAACATACATTTCTTTACAATTTAAAGTGGCATATTTGGATATCTTTTCTGCTAGAGATACTGTTGTCCTAAAAAGAAAAAAAAAATAAATCTTACATCTACTGTAGGAATGGTATACCTTGAAAAAGGTAATCGCCCCATGCCTAACTGGCGACAGATGACATCGTAAAACTTCTTCACAAAGAAGAAGTTTTATAAATGGTCCCATTTTCAAAATAAGAGTCCCACATACATAGTAAGTGTAATATAAGCTTAGATACCTAAAAATAAGGAAGAAAAATATCATTGTTGGAATCTCAGGATACATTTTTGCCAATCAAACAGCCTGGGCCATGCATATTAATGATTCCATGTGGATTGTCAAAGTCTGTGTTTTAATGTAATTGGCCTATTTTTCACTTTGATTTTACACTCACAGGATTTACACGAGAACAAGTTTTCAACTGTAAGAGTTTGAGGCTTACAGTATGCCATTTCCATCTACTGAGCTCTAATTATTCAGCTATGTGTAGGTTTGTTTTATTCTATAGCACCTTTAAGCACAATATTACACATGTACAATTTCTTACTTTTCCTATTTCAGTTTCTATTCTCCATATTCCTTTACTTAAGTCTCCTAGCTGCCCCCTGAGGTCACTATAATTGAAGGCTCATTTCCTGAGCACGAATCATCTGACTTTATATAATGGACGCAGTTCTCCTTGTGGCCTTGTAATGTTCAAATAGGAACCAAATGCAAATAGCCAAAGAGCCATGACCATCAGATAACAGCTTGTGGCGACAGACAGAGACCTGGACAAGAAAGTTTAGGAGCCACTCCACGCTTGTTCAAGTGTGTTTTGAGATAGCATCAACAAATCTGGACGTTTTACCCATTTGACCTAGAACACTGAGAACTGGCTGGCACTCGTCCCGTCATATTTTGCATACTGATAACCTAAAAATAGCTCTGCATAAACATTTGTTCCTATTGCTGGCGTGTCCTCTGACACCGAATGTGAAGTGTGGTTATATTTAAAACTGATTTTATGATGGCATTACCTTGACGAGCCTCTGCACAAAGAGAATATGTTAGTGTTTTGAACTCTACTTTCGCATTCCAGATCGTGTTGATAATAAAGCAGTCCATTTGATTTTGTCTGCTCGCATCTGAACAGTCTCTAGTCTGGCAACAATAGATATTTCCCTCCAGCCACTGTGTTTGCTTTTCCAAAATTAGCATATGACAAAAAGACTTTAATGAGCTTGCAAGACCATGGCACTTATCTCAGGAAATGAAATAATCACTTGATTTTGAAATCAGATAAGTTTGGAGTTGAGCAAACAGGCCAGTGTAAGGTCAGTGTGTTGTTTTATTCAGTCTCGCATAAGATCAATTGTTTTGCCTAGATCTGTGTTCCTGTTTTTGGTGCAATTTTTGGATAATTAACGCAGAAGTAAACTCTTTACTCTCATGTCACTGTAAATCTATGTATTTTTGTTCTGAAACCACTCACTTTAATTGTACGGATAAAAAAATAAACAAATAAACAGGTCACTCTTCAAAATGACTTCTGTTATGTTTATGTTTATATATATATATATATATATATATATATA
>CAIGQZ010035027.1:12619797-12640519 GCA_903798205.1 Danio tinwini
TATATATATATATATATAAAGTGACAGTTTTAGGATCTGAAATGTGCTGCAATGCATATAACCAACCCAGGCTCATTGGAAATATGTGCCTAGGATTACATTTTTGAGAACTGACAAATAAACTTACCTGGCTAACTGCTCATTAACACAAATTTCTAATCAGCCAATCACATGGCAGCAATTTAATGCATTTAGACATGTAGACATGGTCAAGGTGATCTGCTGCAGTTCAAACTAAGCATCAGAATAGAGAGGAAAGGTGATTTAAGTGACTTTAAATGGGCATGGTTGTTGGTGCTAGCCAGGCTGGTCTGAGTATTTCAGAAACTGCTGATCTACTGGGATTTTCACACACAACCATCTCTAGAATTTACAGAGATTGGTCTGAGAAGAAGAAAATATCCAATGAGTGGCAATTTGGTGGGCACAAATGTCTTGTTGATGCCAGAGATCAGAGGAGAATGGTCAGACTGTTTCGAGTTGACAGAACACGTCGAACCTTGAGGCGAATAGGTTACTCTTGTCAACTGAGAACAGAAAACTGAGGCTACAATTTGCACAGGCTCACCAAAATTGGACAATAGAAAATTGGAAAAATGTTGCCTGGTCTGATGAGTCTCCATTTCTGCTGCGACATTCAGATGGTAGGGTCAGAATTTGGCATCATCAACATGAAAGCATGGATCCATCCTGCCTTGTATCAAAGGTTCAGGCTGGTGGTGGTGGTGTAATGGTGTGGGGGATATTTTCTTGGCACACTTTGTGCCCATTAGTACCATTTAAGCATCATGTCAACGCCACAGCCTACCTGAGTATTGTTGCTGATCATGTTCATCCCTTTATGACCACAGTTTACCCATCTTCTGATGGCTACTTCTAGCATGATAACGCACCATTCTTGAACATGACAATGAGTTCACTGTACTCAAATGGCCTCCATAGTCACCAGATATCAATCCAATAAAGCACCCTTCGGATGTGGTGGAACAGGAGATTTGCATCATGGATGTGTAGCCGACAAATTTGCAGCAACTGCGTGATGCCATCATGTCAATATGGACCAAAATCTCTGAGGATTATTTTCCAGTATCTTGTTGAATCTATGCCATGAAGGATTAAGGCAGTTCTGAAGGCAAAAGGGGGTCCAACTTGGTACTAGTAAGGTGTACCTAATAAAGTGACCGGTGAGTGTATATACCCTGGACTACATTTTCTTGCAACTTCAGTTTTTTTTTTACAAATCCACCAGAGGGTGAAGCGTACATTTTTGACAATCTCTAATACATTACTGGGAGCAAGTTTTCTCATACATGCCATTTATTGTATATCCACCAAAGGTCATTATGTATATTTCTGTGCATATTAACGGCCTTCTCGTAAGAGAAGCTGGTCGGCTAGTTGTCGTGCATAATATATCAGCTTGATATCAACTGACCAACACACCCCTTTCCATGAACCCAAACGATATTGTTTTCAAAAGCAAACTACGTAGATGAGAAATGGCATTGTGGAAAAGCTATCCATACAGAGGTAAGCAGTCATCGGTACTGCCCTGTAGCGTTTGTTTGACAGAATTGTGAGTATAAAAGTCAAAACTGCTTTTTATCTGCCAATTATGATTATTTCAACCTGGTATTACGGGTATATATCCCACAATTCTTTCTTATTAATAGCAAATGAAAGTTTCATGCTTTAGTGAGAAATATTTAGTAATATGAAATAAAAAGTAAAAATGTATTTTATTTATTCGTCTTATTGTGGCAGAAATGGGCTTAAGTGACATAAAATGGCTTTAAAATCACCATATAAATGTTGCATCATTAATTGTATCATATTTAGTTTTTTTATTGTCAACACTACTATAATTCTAGTTTGTTTTATACTTGTTGTTTTTTATTTCTTTTTTAAATTACTTGTTGAGGAGTACAGAAAAATAAAATGTCAATAATGTAGGTTTTTTTTTTTTCATTTAATCCAAGCTACCGGTAACCTGTTTAATATTATTTCTTAAATCATAAACTTTGACACAGCAATGTGATATTTTTTTGTAGTCCTCAATAATGCAATTTTAGCCCACAGCAACCTAGTTAAGTGTGACTTGTTTTCCTCAATACATGTAACAAATATAAGGACTGAATATGCAAAATCGTGCCTCCCTTACAAACTACAGACCAGCTTAAAAGAAACCCGATATGCTAAAGAGAAGAAAACAGAACAATATCCTCTCTCTAGAACACAATCACAGCTCTGGGAATCTGACCAGCTCTTCTCAATGACTGCTGAAGCCCTGCCCAGACAGATGCAGAGTCAAAAACACAGGAAAAGAATTAAATTAAGACAGAGAATGTGTGAGAAAGAAGCTTCGTTTCTACAACTGTGTAAAACACTGCCATATAAACGCCACAAATAATGTGCCAAATGCTTCATGCTGGGAAAATACTGGGAATTAAGCCACTATAGTACCATTGCGAACTGAAAAATCTACTCGGATAAAATGTGTTTTTATACATTATTTTATTTTTGAAAAATAAAGCCTACCCTATATTTTGGAATGACCTGTGTGACTCAAACCATTTGTAAACATTGACTGTGCTTCACTGCTCTTCCCTGTTATTATTTCCATTTCAGCAAACACAGCATGAGCCATGAAGCCCGGAACACAAATACATATTTTTTTAGTGAGCCTGTACAGGACACTAGACAATATTGTTTCCAAATGTTGTGTTACATCACGACGTGAAAATTATTCAGTTATTCAATTAAAATCTCAGGAGGCACTTCAAATAATTATTTTAGGTCATAGGTCATTAGGTCATTCAGCAAACCAAAATGTTAGACAACCCCTGAGATGAATCACCATAATCTGTACAATAAGATCTATTTAGGACAGCGCGAAGCAGTGAATTAGGATAAAACCTAAAGTAAGAAGGTATGAACACAATGAACTGGAGCCCTTTTAAACAAACATTTTTAGAAATCAATTTATCACCTAATAAAATGCAATTTGTTACCTAATAAAGTCATTTTATTCTAAAGGTTTTATTTTAGGGCAACGCAGTGGTGCAGTAGGTAGTGCTGTCGCCTCACAGCAAGAATGTAACTGGTTCGAGCCTCGGCTGGGTCAGTTGGCGTTTCTGTGTGGAGTTTGCATGTTCTCCCTGCGTTCGTGTGGGTTTCCTCCGGGTGCTCTGGTTTCCCCCACAGTCCAAAAACATGCAGTACAGGTGAATTGGGTAGGCTAAATTGTCATAATGTATTAGTGTAAATAAGTGTGTATGGATGTTTCCCAGAGATGGGTTGCAGCTGGAAGGGCATCCGCTGAGTAAAACATGTGCTGGATAAGTTGGCGGTTCATTCCGCTGTGGCGACCCCGGATTAACAAAGGGACTAAGCCGAAAAGAAAATGAATGAATGAATGTTTTATTTTAGTACCCAGTAGCTCGGTATTAATTTTGTTTTAAATGACAATGTGTCCCAACACGATGCAATGCAATAAAACATATGTGCTATAGAAGGTCTCTTTATATGTTATTAAGGGTCACATTATAAACCCTGCGTTTGCACCATATTTCACACCGCTCATTTACACAGTTAAATGAGCAAGTAAATAAATGAATGCTGGCAATAATGCGTATTTAATACTTCTTGAAAAATAGCTAGTAAAATATTATTATCTGTCATCATGGCAAAGATAAAATAAATATTCATCGCAAGAAATATATGTTATTAAAACTATTATGTTTAGAAATGTGTTGAAGAAATCTTCTCTCTGTGAAACAGAAATAGGGGAAAAAAATACAAAGGGGGGCTAATAATTCAGACCTAAACTACATATATTCTATTTCATAAAATTGACACTTATGACCACTTTGTGCCCCAAGGTTACTAATGACTTTGTGGCGAAGTAGTTAAAGTGTGAATAACGTTCTAATGTGAATTAACAAATTCCAAATGTTTCAGTCATTCAGTATTTTAATAATGTTATAATTGGAAAATATCAATTTTTATGGCAAGTGCAGTGCCCTAACTGGGAGAGCTCCGCCCACACGCTCTCCTGATTGGCTGTGTTTTTTGATAGACTTTCTAGTGTGGGCACTGCTTGTCGCTAAATTATTACTGGAAATTTGCATAAAGAACTAAAAGGTCATGACTAGGCCTACTAAGAGTTGCAGAAATCACCCAATACATTTTTATTAAAACATTTGGATAATTTGGTGATTTATGGTTTCTACAGTGAGCAAGACTCTATGATAAATCCAGCACAATTGAACACATTTTACCATATCCAAATCATCAATTGTGCTCCGAAATCAGTGCAGCGTATGAAAAAAAAACCTTGTGTTTGGGCCTAGTCATGGCCCCGAGAGCTCTTTCTGTGTCTCTGCAGGGGGCCTGTGGCTAGCTTACAGAGCATCTCTGTTGAGAATTGATTTCCATCATCCCCCCACAGCAGAAGGCTCAGGTCACATCCCAGCCTGCCCGAGCAAGATAACAGCAAATAAAGTGAAAGCAAGTCGCCTGGAAATGAAAAAAAAAAAAAAACCTGTGATATTGTCTCAAATTGACCAGTTCCATACCAAATCTGTAGGTGTTTGTGGACAAAGAACATTGCTTAGTCTTTTTCCTCCTACTTATGTAGAGCGATGTTGTTTGTCTACATATTCCCAAACATATGAGCTTCCTCTCTCTCTCTTTCTCTCTCTCTCTCTGAGGCATTCCATCTGATTATGAGTACTTTGCAATCTGCGACAGTTTGATTGATGCTCCACCTCCATGAGCTGAATTTTGAGCAGCGCCTCCTTGGAGCAGCCCGTTCTGTGTCTGCAAGCTGGTAACCTTGAATTTATGTTTCCACGGCAACAGAGCTGGTCATGCATTATGGATTATCATTGAAATTCTACACCACCTACCTAACATAATAATGGGGGCTTGAGACTTAATCAAATCAGCTATTCTGTGTGAGTGCGTGTGTCTATGAGTGATTGTGTATCATTCATATGATTGCTATATGAATCTGTGTTTACTTATGTTTGGGATGGCAGCACATTTTTGTATCCGTTTAAATGCATATATGCTGATGGCCTTTCCATATGAAGGCAGGAGATAATGAAAACATATTTGAGCGCGTCCACGTGTGTGAATGTCATCACTGTGTGATGTGTGAAAGCTGCTATATTTTGCACCAAAGACTTGAAAACTATGACCAACCCAACAGATAGGATCTTAGCATTTTAGCACTGGTTTTTATGTGGTCCAGAGTATTCAGCATCCCCTAAATCACCTATAACTGCTAATAAAATGAAAGCATGTCACCAGGACATGTAGAAAAAGCGATATTGCCTATTTTTTTTTGCCTTAAATTGAGGCAATACCACAATCTGAGAACTTTCACAATTTGAGAATTTAGTTTACAGACCTAGCTAGTGCTTAAATTTGTGATCTAGTGATTCACATCCTAATAAACTGTATTTATTCACAGTAATATTCTCATGGCAGTGCCACAGAGGTGTCTTATGACTTTATAAACCAAAATGTATGAATTATAAACTGACAAAACAATAAATAAAACAAGCATTATCATTACCAACTATTTGGATTGTGATAATGTTTTCGAATTTAAGCTAAAATTTTCAAATTATGCAAAATCATTTACAATTTGTGTGAACCAGAAGTTGCTGCAAACTTTTACTGTATTCCAGATTGATGATCCATGGTTTATTATTGCACTGTCAAACTGACATCAAATGGTTAGATTTTGATTAAAGATTTGCTAAATTGTGTTTTTTTTAGAGAATTAACTTGCACAGATTAGCTGTTCACTTTAAGACCAACAGTATCTGCTCATGAAATAAATTGTAAACTTAAATTTTTGTATATTCAATGTGAATATTTATTAATTTATCTCCGTCAAAGAATGCTAATAAATAAGATGTATTATTTGAAATGTGGTGACAAAGACACTGTTGGAATTTAATTATGTTTGCTACTTTTTAATTGCCCTTTCTGCACATAATTAATTATTTTACTCCTACCCAGACCTTGTAAATTCAAAATAAAAGACCCCAAGACAGAAATAGCATTAAATAATATCCAATGATAAACTGCTAATTAATATACAGTATGCAACCTCCAAATATGTATAATCTGAATGCAAAAAAGTAAATAGAATAATAGCAAATAACAAAACAGTATTGTGTGACAAAAAAATCTCAATTTTATGTTCAGTGTTGGTCCAATATGAATGAGGTATATGCACACAGACTTTTAATTTCATCCAGCCTGAGCGTTTCTGATGAATTGTCTTTCCATTATAAAATTGACATTTAAGGTCTGGTTTCTTTAAAAATCAGTGATTCTTACTGCCTGTTAGATATAAAGTGGGTCTCAGACCAGACAAGAAGCACTGCATTAAATTCCATTTTCCCCCGCCTTGTCTTTAAAATAAGACAGTTTATTCCACCCCAGTATTTTCAATAGAGTTTCTGCATTCGCCTGCTGATCCTAATGGTGCTAGTGGTTACACGGTTTTTCATCTCGCTTTACGCTTGAACAACTAAATGAATGCTTTAACTGAAGGTATTTTAATTACATTACAGAAAACTTATGAAATTGAAAATAGTCGCGTTAAGCTGTCACCGGAGGTTTATCATTGGCTGAATAACATTAGCTGTGCATATACCTCTTTATAAATGAATTACACAATAAAATCTTTGAATGGTTCTTTTAGAGTCTTTAAAAATTGCTTTAAAATGTATTTCCTTAACATTCACAGATTCTAATTTGCCCACAGCTGGAAAAAAATAAACGCACAAATACTAATAGTACATCCAACAACGTGCTACTGAAGAAAACAAAAGTGCAGCATGTTCTTAAACTGAAATAAGCTAGCAGAGATGCTGAGTCACTGAATTTGCACAAAGGATCAACAAGGCCGTGATATAAACACAGATTCATACATTCTGCTTTGATCACTTTGTCTTCACTTAAAGGCTGTAATTACTGCAATGTACTTTAGTGTAGTGTATTGAGCAACGCAGAGCAGGCTTAATCTCCCTCTGCTAGGCCTAAATTAACCCAGTGAATCAATGTAGGGAGAACAGTGGCTCTCTGCTGTGTCTCTGTGAAGGCTCCTCTATTGTTCTGTCAAACTATTGACAATGAATCAAGCAGAAGGGTTCATTATGGAGGCACAGAGACAAAAGACGGAGGTGTTATAACTTCATAATTAAGAACTGGAAGGCATTTGACAGCACGAGATGACGTAACCCCACGAAACCAACGCTGTATGATTTATAGCACATGTATCAAAGTGCAACACTGAATTTACATAGGATTTGTTTTGAGATGCAGGGACTCCTTAAGTTCTATTCATTAACATAAATGTTTAATTAATCAACATATTCATATTTAAGGCATATTTAAGGCATTAATAGGCTGGGGAAAAAATAACTACTATTTATAATCATGTTACTTCAGCTGATTGATTACATCAAGTATTGTGAACGTTTTTTCGTATTACAAGTTTTGTAAATTTTATGTTTAAGTATTTAAATTAAGCCTCGGTCAGAACACATGATTTTTATTATCAGTTATGAAAGTAACTATGTTAGATTATGCAATTTTTGTCTTGATAAATTCTTGACTTGTCGTGGGTATCAAGTGTGCCAGACTACACATTCCTTCACGATCAGTCATCCCGTGACGTCTACAACGAGGGTTATTTCCCCCCAAATTTTTTTTATACCTTATGTCTATTTCAAAAAACACTCATGCTTGCTGACAACTAGGCTACATTATTTAAGGGCATCCATTATGACATTGATAGGATCAAACGTATATTTACTTTTTAACATTACAATATTTTCTTTTAAATCTAAATGTATATTTTCCAGCCATGGGTCACTTATTAAACACTCCCTCGCTTGAACTTGCCACGAGAGAGCCGGAGAAAATGAAAACACATCAGCACCAAGAAAAAAATCCGATGCTCAAGATGAAATGATGACTTTATTAAAAAAATTAGCAAATATATGACAGTAAATCATTAATTAAATTTCCACAGAGCAAATCAGACCATCACTGCACAGTTGAGTAGTGGATGGGCACAAAAAAAAAAGTTTTATATTTTTCTTGGAAAAATATATTTTTAAAACAAATTTTGTTTAGTATAATTTGTATCTTATTTTTTATGTTTTTTTTTTGTTGTTGGTCAGTTATCAAACAAGAATAACGAATAACATCTGAGGTGTAGTGCTTCAAAACCAGTCTGCTATATGCTTCAGCGCCAAAGCACAAACTGATTTGTTAAATAAAATAAAATAAAATCTAGCCTAAATAAAATAAAAGTGAAATATTCACAGATTTAGATAAACTTATATTAAACAGTTTTCCTTTTTTATGACAAAATCATCCATTGCGCTAGTCAGTTTCAAATTAATTAGTTTAATCAAGTAATTTAAATAAGCAAGACAAGCATTTACAATGTATTCACAGCACTGAGACCCACCCATAAGTAAATATGCAGCCTATTTTTTGATTACCTGACCCGCGGATTAACGGCAGCACCCATGGATATAACTAAGAAATTATGTGCTCTTATTGTCCAGTGTCACCCACATGAAGGAACACGTCGTGAAGATGGGGAAAAAATGAAACATGCTAGACTTTCTGTAATGTCTAAACTTTCTGTAATTTCTGTGGTGCCGTGAGGTGTCGCAGACATGGTATCAGTTTTTGTGAACTATGCCACATTACGCGAGAAGACATGATTGAATCTTGTGTCACAACGCCCATTTGTTGTTTACGACTCCCCACCAACACCATACGTCAAGGAAATTATGATAAAATAATGTGATCTGACTAGGGCTGCTCGATTATAGGAAAAATCATAATCATGATTATTTTGGTCATAATTGTATTCACGATTATTCAAAATGATATACAGTTAAAGTGAAAATTATTCACCCTCCTGTGAATTTTCATTTCAGGGATTTTTTGCAGTCCTATAATATTTTTTCCTCTGGAGAAAGTCTTATTTGTTTTATTTTGGCTAGAATAAAAGCAGGTTTAAATATTTAAAAAACAATTTTAAGGTCAATATTAGCCCTCTCAAGCAATATATTTTTGATTGTCTGCAGAAGAAACTCCAGTTGTACTATGACTTGCCTAATTAGCCTAATTAAGCCTTTAAATATCACTTTAAGCTGAATGCTTGTATCTTGAAAATATGTAGTAAAATATTATGTACTGTCATTATAGCATGTGTTATTAAATCTATTATGTTCAGAAATGGGTTGAAAACAAAATCTTCTTTTCATTAAACTGAAATTGGGGGCAAAATATAAAGGGCCGCTAATAATTCAGGATGGCTAATAATTCTGACTTCAACTGTATATATACAGTTATTTTCCTCTTGTAAATAAGGAAAGGGAAATAAATACAATAGAATAAAAATATGAAACAAACTGTAAGTGATTTTGTTCTTTAGTTGTTTAATTAATTCAATTCAATGCAATTCAATTCAATTCAATTCAATTTATCTTTATTTGTATAGCGCTTATACAATGTAGATTGTGTCAAAGCAGCTTTACATGGAAGTTTATAGTGAATTGAAACAGTGTCAGTTCAGTTTTCAGTGTTTAAGTTTAGTTCAGTTTAGCTCAGGTCAGTGTGGGTTAATAATCACTACTGAAAGTCCATACACTGAAGAGCAATTCCACCAATGCACAACTCTACAAATCCCGAACCATGCAAGCCAGTGGCGACAGTGGCAAAAACGTCACCAATTGGCGAAAGTGAAGAATTTAAAAAACCTCGAGAGAAAACAGGCTCAGTTGGGCCTGATTAATGATAAAAACAGTCGGCAGCAGGAATATTGCGCGCTGTCACTTTAAGAGCAGTACAGTTCTGATTTATGGTTTCACTTTCACATGTCTTTTGAATCTCAACTGGTTTGTTTATTACATAAATGAGGGTTAATATAAATAATCACTAAACACCGCATTTTGACAGCTCTCACAATAAGATGCCTTTAAATGTGTGTGCTCTGCTCGTCTCTGAGGCTGAGCGCATATACTGCACATAATAGCATGCGATCTCGTTAATGCTTTTAAAACATGAAGGTTTCGAATGTACATCAATGAATGATGGGCATCTCATGCTGCGAAAGTTACATTACAATACATGCTTTTAATCATTTTCACGTGCTTTGCAGAGCAACAAATGTATACAACTGGAAAGGGGGCGGTATATGATGCAATAATCATTTTATCTCAATTAATGTTTTTTCATAAACATTAGAAGCCAAAATCGAAATCGAAACTGAGTTTCGATCAATTGCACAGCCCAAGACCTGACCAGGGCTTTAGGCATTGTTTCATTAAATATGCACTGATTATGCACTGTATTTCTTGAACCAAAATTAAGGCAGATTTAACATGATTCCCTTTCCATTTTGTTGGACATATTACAGTCAAAAGTTTTAGTAATGGTTTAGTAATGGTTTTGATCACTTCATAATTCAGAAAAACTAAATTATTCAGAAAATACTGTGAAAAAGAAAACATATTCCATTTTTAAAGATCTTCAGAATATAAACACGAATAAAACTGTAATGTTTGTGGTATGAAAGTGTTGGGGTGGAGGAGATATACAGCTCAGTCATTTAAAGTATTTTGATTTAAATCTACAACCACACACTGCTAAAAAGTGACAAAAGATACACATATTTATATTCGATAAAAAAAACAAACACTAAGCCTAAAATCTAAAAACTGACAGGTTCATGAAAAAAAGTTTATGCCTGCAGCGTCTTGTCTTAATTAACACAAACCTTTAATTATTTACTGTATTTTTATTTAGGGAGCTTCTGCCCTTGTCTGATAGAAGTGTAGCACCTTTTTAGCATTTGTCTACAGTAACTGGTTCATAACAAATATAATATTAATGCGCAAAGACAATGTGTAAGATAATGAGTAGAAACTGACAGCTGAGGTTTAGGAGGCAGTGTTTTTGCGTGGGCCTTTGATGCCTGATTAAGCAACTATATCAGTCCCTTGTCTGTCGCCTGTCAAGAAACACTCTCATAGATTCCTTTATAAACACAGTGTGGGTTGATAAGGCCAGATCTGCTGCAATAGACGCTCAGTGTAAAAGTAGTTTTTTTCTGTAAGTAACACAACTATATGATGATTTTTATTTTGATTAAGGAGAAAGTTGCAAAGGTCAAATACACTTAGCTGCTCTCCCGACCCAAACAGCTAATAAGAACCAATTAAAAGCATCAGAACACAACAGGTCTTATTACCAGGATACTAGCGAATCACTTTATCCTGGCTTAAGCTGTATTTATTCACAGCTATGGCCAGCTCTGTTAAGCTAATTTCAAAGTCATCCAACATCTAGTATTCTTGCAAACCCAAACCAAGGCTCATAAGCAACAGTAACGACTATTCGATTGTTCTTTGATTCTGGACATATAGATTTTAGAGCCCATTTAAGTTGAACGATAGCAAAAAATGTCAATACACGAGCTGAGCCTGCAGTCCTGAGGGAACCGAGCGAACTCAAACTGCACTTTCAGCGTTACTTCCACTCAAATGAACGCCACATTACCGGTGAGAAGATCTCGGCGTCTAGTATGCGAGCGTTTTATTTCGAATCACCATTTTTGAAGCAGACGCACTCTTCTTAGTTTCCATCTAATTGTCAGGGAAAAAAAACAGAGCAAGCCAGAACGATGAAAAAGCAGCGATTCACATATTCTGTCAAATAGTGGGTGCTGTGCAAATTAAAAATTGCTTGGTCAAATGAGCTGCTCTGTCTGACTGAGGGCTACACAATTGGCGGTGACAGGCCCCGAGCAGAACATGTCAGAGCGGTAATGGTGCTAAGGTAACCAGATGGCTGGTGATGGATTTGGCTGTCTGAATCTATTCCTACAGCCCAAGCGCGCTAACTACACGTTGGACTGCTGCATATTCCCCCATAATTAGCTGCACATTTCGCCTTGGCTCCTACATGACATTCAGAAAAACACCGTGCCTCTGTGCTGATAGAATATTTTGGAGGTGCAAATTAAGGTTCTGACATGTCATCTCCGAGACGGCGAAAAAGATGCTGTGGCGCAGCGAAATGGTTTTAAACAGAAAGGTTCTTATTTACATACTGTGCGTACACAGCGAAATAAAAAAATAAAGTCAATTCGGGGGTTTGTCAGAGGAAAATTGGAAATTCCGAAAGCATCATTTAAGAGTCGTACCGATAAGTTTGAACAGATGAGAGCAGAATGCACATTTGTGTGAGATTAAAGAGTATTTGGAGTGAAAGTCTGACTGGAAATCTGCCTTTGTTGACAGCATTTGGGAGGTGTTTTTATGCAGTTAAACCACATATGTGCCTTATTATTTATCTGGAACAGAAGTCTCAAAAAAGTTACACTACACTAAATGATTAGGTGTCTCTAAATAAGTAATGCTAACTTAACAGTGTGAGGAGCAGCTTCCACAATATCTAAAATTCTAGAATTAATATGAAATACTCACAAACTAAAAAACTAAATTCTTGTATAAAATTAATATTAGATAAAGCAATTTTATGAGATAAATAAATTATTAGGTGCCTAAAATAAGTAAGTCACACTGACTTGTAAGGTGCAGCTCCCAAATACACAAAATGTTCAAATTTTAATTTGCACCTCCAAAATATTCTATTAGCACTGCGACAATGTGTTTTTCTGCCAGCTTTTTCAGCAGTGCAATTTACTGATACCATAAGAGTGTCAATAACACCAACTGTTCTGTCATTCTACTCTGTTTTATTACTTTATTGACCCTGTTCTATTGTAAGCATTTCCAATGCCTCTCTACTCTTTTCACTTTTAAATTGGGTTTTTAGTACACATGCATTAAACAAATAATTCAATGTAGGTTTTACATCATAAATACATCTTTTAAATAATGTCTACACATATGCATTTATACCTAAATTTGTGAAACTTCTTTTGTGAATAATTGTAATTGTTTTTGTTTTAATTTACCCAAATGTTTAACACTTTATAATAACTACACACTATGAATCATCAATTAAGCTATAGCAAATAGTGAATTCATTATTTGTTAAGCATTAACTCTACATTAATAGACCTTAGTAAGCAGTTATAACTGCAGAGACAAATGCTGTATTCTTGACTTAAAATCACATTTAAAATGTGCTTAATGATTGTACTCTTATACTTTGTTATAGATTAATTTTTCATGACTAAAGATAATTTAAGACTAAAGATTACTAAAGATTTTAAGATAATTCAGAATGAATTAGTAAATGATTAATAAACTATTCAAACCAACATTTATATATTATTATTCAGGCATATAATAATAGTTAATTGTTTCTGTTAATAAATGCTTTTTAAACTCAACTTCATCCAGTTTTGTGACCTAATTTAAAGTGAGGATTAAATGACAATTAAAGGCTCAGTATCAAATTTGTAATCTTATCTAAAAAGTAAAACTACTGTAAAGTTTAAACATTGCAGAATAACAGAAGTGGCAAAATATAATATAAAATTGGATAAAACAACAATATAATAACTTAATATATTATGATACAACATTTCAATGTTATTTAGTGATGTTTAAACTGCACAGTAATTATATTTCAGTTAAGATTGCAATGATTTATTTTAATTTAATACAGTTTCATTTGTGTATCTTCAAATAAATAGAAATTAATAAAGTCATTTATTTTTTTTTTTCCTGTTTAGAATATAACTGAGCTTTTAATTGTCATTTATAAAAGATTTATAAAGCATAAATAGTCCTCACTAGGTCACAAAACTGGATAAAGTTAATAAAGCATTTATGAACATACATATTAACTATTAATATGCCTGAATAATAAAATATACAAATGTTAATTATGTTTATTAATCATTTACTGAATATTCTTTAAACACCAGCAACTTCTCTCAAATAATTGGTTTGTAAATGATGCAATACTTAATTTAGTAATGAAAAAATAATAATTAACAACGTATGAAAATACAATCAATAAGCACATTATACAGGTGCTTCTAAGTCAGGACTAGAGCATTTGTATCTGCAATTATAAACTGCTTACTAATATCAGTTAATGTAGAGTTAATGCTTAACAGATAATGAATTAACTATTTGCTAATGCTTAATAAATGCTTTATAGTGTGTAGTTATTATAAAGTGTTACCAAGTAATTATTGAAATAGCATTTTTTACTTATTGTGTAAGATAAACTATGTATTTTACTTATATAATCATTAATTAATAAATATTGGAAAAAACCACAATTCAATAAATTGTAAATAATAATTTAAAAATATTAAAAATAAAAAACATAAAAAATATATTAAATATAATATATATTAAAATATAGCAATTTAATATATAGTAAATAAATGCTTATAAAAGTGTTATGTTGTATTAAGTAGAATACAGTACTCAGCATATGAGTACACCCCTCACAAATCACAAATAATAGGAAGCTATACAATATTATATTTGTGCATATACACAGGGCTTAACATTAACACCCGCCAACCCGCCAAATGTAGGTAGATTTCAGCTTTGGTGGGTAAGACAGACACTGCCACTAGCCACTTTGGCTGGTTGAAAATAATTTTAAATTGTGGTTTTCTTAAAAGCAGCATTCGACTATAAGGATGACCCAATATGCGTGCAAATGTGATCTTAGAATCGAGAAACAGCACGACTAACAAAAATAATAGTGTTCGCGCGAGCAATAAAAAGCAGGTGAATAACGAATGAGAGGATGATCAGTCGCACTAACAGCTGATGTGATGTGCGCGACTAAAACGCGCTCCTGTTGTCTTGCTTGAAGCAACCGTGCCTGAAACGCAACTGTGATCGGTTCTCTTTCATATAGACCAGACAACAAGTTATGTTAATGCACCCACAGTCTTGCTGCTTTCCAGAGCTCCAAATATGTCTTTTTGTAAGCAGCACCGGTTGCTTTGGCTTTGAACAGAGTACTAATTGGCCTTAACCGTGTGATCATCCTTTCATTATCACACACAGTATGTTTTTAACCTGCTTTCTTTTGCCTATATGGTTATTTTTGCTAATATGGTTAAATTATCAAATTTTACAACAACATTGCTTTAACATGAGATTAACTCTCCATGTATGTGTAGTTAACTGGTGATCTGAGAGACCTTTAGCAAGGACAGATTACTGTGCATAGGTTTGATACATGACAATAATTATTTTTTAAAAGTAAATTGTTTTTCTTTGTTTAGTTTTTTTTTTAAGAAATGTTTGTTAAATAAAAAGTATAGTATACAGCTTTATTCAGCTTGTTTTGACACATTTAAAATTTGTGGCCAAACAATAATTATTGTTTGGTGTGGTCAGAGATAAGTTTGGTAATTTTGAGTTCTGAAAAGTCGTGTAAAATAAAAACTGTTTGCAGTATAACACTATGAAACCATGACCTATTTGCCCATACACGACACACAAAACGTAAAATGAATGAGGAGGCATGTGGACAAAACACAAAATCTAAATCAAGTAATTTTAGCATGTCAAAGTCAAATTTATGCATATAAAAAATATTTTCCCAACAACAAAATTGTGGCTAGTGAAAATGCAGAGTGGCTAGTAACGTTGGAAAACTACTAGCCACTGTGGCTGGGGATCAAAAAAGTTCATGTCAAGCCCTGCATATACATTAGATTAGTCAGTACTGAAGCCAAATCTGGAGATTATCAAACAAAATAACTTACAACAATTGTCCAAAAACTAGTACACCCAAATGTATATGTTATAGAAAATATTAAATACAAATAAAAAAAAAATCAAGAGAAGCAATAAATAAATAAACAAATAAATAAATAAAAATAAATTGAAATTTTGTAGGCTGTAATTTATTTTACAATATTTAGCTTGAATTTAATTGTATTATCTTTCAATTTCTAAATGTGTTTGGGGACTAAAATATTATTTTAATAAATATATCTGTTTAATACATCTGTTTTGTTTAAATGCACCGAAATACATTGCCTATATTCACTAAGAAATGGATACAAATAATCATTTTCAAAACGAGCTGTACTCAATTATGTTGAGCACTGTATATTTGACACATAGTATACAACATATATTAAACATATATCATAAACCTACACCACAATAACCACACTGTTATGTATCTGCTTCTGACAAATACAGTTTCACTTGCCCTTCAAAAAGCCCACAACTCATTTCTAATCCAGATTGAGAGTGGACATCTGACAAACCCCTCTCTTACTCCTGGGGCTCATAGGCTCAAGCAGGAACAGAAGAGAGAGCCACACAGGGATGTTTATCCGCTCTACAGGGACTGCTAGAGACACCCAGTGATCTCCATCTCTCCTGCTGCTAGTGAGAAGCAGGTCAGGGGTGAGAAGAGAGGAGAAGGGGCTGCTCACAAATTCATGCTCTGATATTCTGCTTGTCTGGCTTTGGGGTGATTGATGACTGCAGGCCTGAAGCGCTTTGAGATTTTCTACGGCCACGGTTGATGACCCTTGAGAATGTGGGGAAAAGAGTGCGTATAGGAATGAGATTAAGGTCTACAGCTAAAAGCCAAGATCTGACATAATGGTCTAAACTGGTGAAGCTATTGGAATAAAACCCAGCTTAAACCAAGCCTATGGTGGTTGGTGGGCTATTTTGCTGGTTTTAGATGAGTTGTGAGCACTTGTCAGATGTCAGACAGGAATACAGAGCTTCCAGAATAATCTAAGATCAGCTTATCTAGTGACCAACATATGACATTAGGGTAGTTCAAAAGGACAGTTCACCCCCAAAATGACAGCTTATTAATGACTGTTATTTCACTCACTCTCTGGAGATTCATTTTCTTCTTCAGTAGATTGTGAAAAAAGATTGTTAGCTAAAACCATGGTCTTTATAAAATAATAGTCAATTGCTTTTGGAAGTTCTAGAGGAAAAAAATACATGCAAAACAAAATTAATACTTATGGTTAATGATCAAACACTGAGGGTCTTATGAAGAAAAATGGCCACTCTATGCAACAAACTGAACATTATTTGCAACGTTCTTGTCTTTAATTCACGACTTTTGTTGTGAATCTGGAGTGCCAGCTTCCTGAACATAGTGACGTTAAAAACATTTTGTAAATCTATGAGTGATCATTCACATAAATATAATCTTATTACAGGTGCCCTAAATATAAATATACCTAGGCATAAGATGCGTCCTAAATCGCATACTTATGCACTATTCTACGCCATTTTATAGTATAAATAGTGTAAGTAGTGCGTTTACACAGAAAACTCTAAAAATAATAAGTGCACTTTAATTACACACCCATTCTGCCGGTAAAATGAAGTGTGGAATGATGGACACTTCACGCACTCAATGACCGCAGCTTTGCACACGTAGCGGAAGGGGTGGAGCTATCGGGCGCACATGTTTAATAAACTTTATTTATTTTGGATGGTAAAAACTAAATTCTCCTATGAGAGTGATTATAGCGCCTCCCAATGGAGAATGCGGTTATACTTATGGCAGGTATTATTTGATAGTTTGGTCATTTATTTCACTCATTTGGCAACCGTCAAACGTCATCAGGGAAACGGTTTGAACTTCCGCTTAGTAAAAAAAACATTAGTGTTTTATTTGGGATGACACTACATACATATACTATACTGTTGAGTGTGTAAGTGCATAAGTACATAGTGCATAAGGGCATAGTGTGCCATTTGGGATGCAGCTATAGTCTAATAATAAGAGATTAATATTTGGAAATGGGCAAACCGTAAGCCTCAGACACCATTTTTTCCTAATTCTCATGTAAATTCCGCAAGTATAGAACTCCTGTGGACAACAGGCCAATCAGAACACAAAACAGACTGTTGCATGACTCTCAGGAGATTTGCATGTACTTTCTCACGTACTAAGTCGTCTGGACCTGATGAATTGCCGTGTCATCAGGTTATCAGCAGTCAAAACAAATCCCAATGTTTTGAGATTATAACAATAATCATTTATAAGTATATCAAAGTTTAAATTAAACTTAAACACTGCAAAGTCAAAGCCAGCCACCAGTTTAATGTTTTTTTTTTTTATTACTAAGCAACCAGTTTTGAGCTTGTCAGAAAACATAGTGCAGGATATATAGATTATACATTTATTCAGTACCACCCCGAAGAGGCACAATGCATGTTTATTTATGTTTTTTTGTTATTTTTATCATGTTTATTGGAACATTTGCTGGATATATTTGTAATTTGAGGTAATAAACACATGTAGACTGCTGAGTATTGTGTTTAATGCACATTTCTGCATTGTGTCTTATCACTCAGCTCTTACTGCAATTCTATGGAGTGAAAGAATAGCAATATACTTTATTAAATGACTGTTTGTGCAGAGGTGGATATTAATTCTTGGCTAAGTTTACATTTACATTATACATTTGCATTCACAATATATTATGTTGTTCGGCACTGGGTAACATGACTCCAAACTCTCTAGCCTAAATAAAACATTGATTTATCGTTTCAATCCTAATATACAGCCACGGTCCTGAGAAGTTTAAATACAGAAAACTAAGCAAATAAATTGTCAAAACATTCCAGGATCAACTGTAATCACACAAAGATGTGTTTTACCTTGTGAGGTCATCAGGACTAGTGTTACTACATACTACAGTTACTACATACAATAGGCATATTAGAAAAGAAAACACATATTAGTAGAAAACACGTACCCTCTTCAGGCATAGGAGACATATCTAAAACATTTTTTACAGTTTTTTTGACACAAAATTGTTGATGGAACCACTGAAGTCACATGGAATGTTATGACATTGTTTTTGATTCCTTTCTTGGACTTTGAACATCTTAAAGCCTTTGGCGTCTTTGGAGGATGTCTAAAATGTCTTACTTACCCCCAGGGCCGTTTTATATCAAAGTTGATACTTACCCACACCGTGCTGGTGTTTCGTAACATCTAATTTTTATGAGGTGAATCATAAGCTCAACCCTCAACCCCCAACCTGGAGGACCAGGACAGGGACCTTCTTGCTGTGAGGCGACAGTGCTACCCACTGCACCACCGTGCTGCCCATCTAAAATATCTAGTGGTGTCTAAAATATCATGTGTATGCAAACGGGGTGGCCGAGTTAAAAGAACACATGAAAATAGAAAAATATTAACAAATAGAGAAAACGTGAACACACACACACAAATGATCACAATACATGCAAATACAGAAACACAACAAATAGCACAGACCACAATGGAAATATATATTTCTGTTTAAAGTCAGACATTAATTTTAACATTTATTGTGCATTTTGTCTGATTATTAGGGTGAAAAATTTGCAAACAGCAAGGACTTGTCTGACCAAGATGTTAAAATAAACAAAACACATCTCTAAGATCTCCGACAATACTCACTCTAAACAGGTCAACTAACATCACTTTTTGGGTCCCGCTACACATTTATGTTGTGGTCTGTGCAATTTCATTGTGTTTCTCTATTTGCATGTGTTGTGAGAATTTGTGTGAATGTGTTTATGTCTATTTGTTAGTGTTTTTATATTTGCGTGTGTTTTTTTAACTCTGAACTCGGCCACCACTGATTATAGCCAAAAATCTTCTTTAAAGTTCTCAAAAAAAAAAAAAAAGCCACCCACATTTTTGATGGTGTAAGAGTGAAGGAATTATTAGCAAATTTTCATTTTTGGGTCAACTATTCTATTTTCTCAGAGAGGACCGTAAGCGAGGTTGAACTAAAAACCCTATGCAGAAATTGCATGATCTAATAGGCTGTCATGCATGATTGATGGAGGTAATGGTGTTAGTATCCTCATTCAGTGACGTAAGTGTGTAGCAGTGGTCCTTTGACCCAACCTCTTCCATCTGCACGGCCTCCTGGGGAAACATGGCCACTTGTGCAGAGCTCCAGGCTGTGGGAACAGACAGACTCTGTCCCTTATGGGTCCCACTATTCTCTTGAGTAAAAACACACTGGGGTGTTTGGAAATCTGGTGCTGGTTGCATGTTTGGGTGCCACAAGTGAGTATGCACAATTTCTCACACGCAAAAAAAAAAAAAAAACCCTACAGAGTCTTAAAGGATCATATTGTTATCAGGGTTTCTGCAGGTTTCATCAAGTCCATTTTAAGACTTTTTAATACCCTTTTAAGACCATTATAGATGAAATTTAAGACTTATATATGGCTAAACACTGAGGATTTTTGATTATGGCCCAGTTGGGCACATGGAATTTTTTATTTTGCTTGCCACAAAAATCAAATGTAGTTATTTCTTAGCCACATATTTTAATGTGGCAAAACAAGAAAACTCTTGTTTTGTTACACTTTTGGTAAAAGTGTAAAAGTTGTGTATACAACACTTTTTGTAAAAAAAAGTTTTTTTTACATATATGTTTTTTTATGACAACTTTAACATTGTTATAGTATATTACAGAGAAAATTACATGATTAATCAAAAATATATATGGTATTTGTTAGCTTTTGGTCAAAATTGATTCAACCTAATGTGTTTCTGTTATAAAACTTTAGGTTTATGTCTATTTATTAATATGTCCCCTTACTTCAGTTAATAGTTTTTATATAAATGGAAAATCATCTAAAGGGATATGTTGCTCTGTTAATATCATGAGTAATTGTGTAATTAGGAGAAGTTGCTGTAAAAA
>CAIGQZ010035027.1:12655519-12666489 GCA_903798205.1 Danio tinwini
ATATATATATATATATATATATATTATTCCATATCAAATTTAAAGGGTTAGTTCACACAAAACTAAAAAGTCTGTCATTATTTACTCATTGTTTACTTGCTGGACTTTTTATATATATATATACATGTGCACAACGATGTAGACGCGAACAATTCATTATTGGTTTAGTAATAGATCCTAACCGGTTATTGCATACTGACGTCATTTATCTCATATGCACTATGACGTGATAGAATACTATGGCGAGGGAAGCGAGCATGAGTAATTAAAACGCAGAAACTCTGCACAATTTACTGTGTGTGTTTACTGAACAGTCTTTCACTGACAACGAAGTTACAGCAGAAGCCTCCATTTCACTGCTATGGAGAAAATGAAAGTAAACTCCATTTCTCTCTCTCTCTCACATTTTAGCCTGTTTGACCTGCTGACATGACGTTTCCTCTCCCCTAGGCTGTTATAGCAATACCTGCAGATCCAGACACGAGCGTGCGTCTGCAGAGTGAGTTTTCTCCACCACGTCTATCATGGATCAACTGTGATCGCCACGTCAGTTTATCAGTGTCACTCATTGGTGAACAGCGCCAGTACACTACAGCCAAACCCTTTCTGTTGAGCGCGTGACCAATCATAGGCGTTTAACTCACTCGACAATGCTCAAAAAACAATATAATATATATATATATATTTAACAATATATATATATATATATATATATTTTTTTTTTTTTTGGGGTCCCAGCAACCAGCATTCTTAAAATATATCTTCTTTAGTGTTCAACAGAAAAAAAAGAAACTCATTAAGGTTTAAAACCACATGAGGGAGAATAAATGATGAGTTAATTTTCATTTTTGGGGGGAGGTGATCTTTTTAAGTAAAGCTCAGTATGCTACTTAAAATCTCTACATTTTAAGATATTTAAATCACTAAAGGCATAAATAACTGCATCTACTGTATGTGAATTCTGGCCAAGATGTTTTGGCATTATTGTCTATGTATTTGTCATATTAAAAAGCATACAAATCGTATATCTCTGTGTGTAAGCTTTGCATGTGCCCCCCCCCCCCACACACAAGACACTTTATGAGTGTCACTTTATGTATTTTCATATCATCATCTTGTGAATAAGTAGTAAGTAAAATGTTGTGATGATGCAGACGGCTAAATTAATTTGTGGCCATTTTAATACACATCCAAATACAAAGTTAGAACAGGAGGGCATCAAAAAGTCTAATATCAAAACATGTGAATAAAAAGATCAAGACAAGTTAGTACACACGCACACACATATGCATGTACATACAAGGTGACCCACCCCATGCTTTGCGACACACGACACTTTTCTTTAGCTTTTTGAAAAGAAAAGAGGGTGGATGCGGAGCAGCAGCAAGCGAGGCAGAGCGAGAGAAAGAGAAAACCACAAAGCGTCCTTTATCTGCCTCTGGATTGTACAAACACTGCTTGCCCCCGCCGAGGCTCCACTCCTCTGGGGTGTGGTTAACCTCTCTGGGTTACCCACCGACCGACTCTCTAATAAGCATCTTACAAAAGCCTGGACTGTCCAAAGGGGAGGAGAAGAAAGAGGCAGAACAGGGGAAAGAGCTGAAGGGAGGGGTAGAGGGG
The DNA here is from genome assembly GCA_903798205.1 of Danio tinwini. Taxonomy (NCBI): domain Eukaryota; kingdom Metazoa; phylum Chordata; class Actinopteri; order Cypriniformes; family Danionidae; genus Danio; species Danio tinwini. The sequence goes on from CAIGQZ010035027.1 coordinate 12,657,140, forward strand.
CAGATGCCAGACACAGAGAGAGGAGCAGATGGGGCTTGATGAATCCTGAAAGGAAGGAATTGAAACCCGCTGAAGTTGCCAAAGCGGCCAGCCACAATTATCGCTGCGCCTTTGGGTTCATTGTCAATTAGAGTGGCGGTTGCGCCGAGCAGCAGCTGTGGCAGATGGCGAGCTTCCAGGAGGAGGAGGAGGAGGAGGAGACGGGACCTGGGCCTTCCCCCTCGAGGCACTTACTCTCTCGCACTCTTTCTCTCTGATAACACTGTGCTGATTTTAAGGGCCTGTAGGCCTCATATCACAGTTACAAGCTCTCTCGGCTTCCCCCCGAGACTCAAAATTTCCTCCCTATACCTGGGCTCCTGCTGGGCAGCACTGCTGGGTCATAGAAAAAATCCAGGTTTAAAATCTGCAAGCGTCATTTTGCGCTTTCAGCACTGCAGCATTTACAGAAGCTTGCGCAGCATTCATGTATTACACAGTGCAAACACATAATGTAGGGAAAAAAATGCTACTGGATTAAAGAGATGGTACACTAGGCATGGGCCGGTATGATTCTGAAGGTATGATAACGTTGGATAAAAATATCAAGGTTTCACGGTATCACGGTATTGTGCTCACTGCTCTAAAATATGTTCTTTTTACTGTCTGGGTAAAAAACTAAAACTTTTTTCCCCTTTGAACACAATACATTTATTTAAAAAATATTTTGAAACAGTAAACATGTCAAGCTAAATAATGCAAATGAATCATTGACTCCTGCTGTCTTTATTAGTTTCAAAAACACAGATTTCTTTACAATTTAAAAAAGCATCTTTAGATATTTTTTCTGCTAGAGACAGAGACTGTTGTCCCAAAAAACAAAAACCTTAGGTTTAGTTTTAAAACCTTGACTTTTCTAAACCGTGGTATACCTTGAAAACAGTTATCGTCCCATGCCTATGGTACACATCACAAAAATAGCATTATTAGTGATGAAATAACAAAGAGCACTGTTTAAGTTGAAATAATTAAACAAGCTGTGTGTTAATTTTTTTTAATATAGATTAATCTCACTGAAATCTTGAAAATAATCTAGATTAATCTAGATTAAAATGGCTTATTTTAATTCTGCTGAAGGCATTCGGAATATGTGTGCTACCCAAATGACTAAAAAGTAAGTGTTTGAGAACAGGTTTCTCAAGCCAGGTGGTGCATTAAACCAGGGCTCATCTCCTGTTTTCAAAATGCATCACAAACTGCTTGAGAAACTGTTCTACTTGATAATTGGTGATAAATATAAATAATGTTCAATAAGATGTACTTGTGTTTACTAACTGTTTATTCAGTTAAACATGAATTTTGAACTGTAGGCCTCCATAAGCTCAAAACAGCAATTTTTGATAACCTTAATTCGATTAAAGTCATAACTGAACTAAACAGAAATAGAATTAAGACGTGGAGTATGCATATATTAGTGGCATTATTGAAGTAAACACCGCAATCAAACTATTACACACACACACACATCGTGAAAAGCGGAAGTTTTTTACTTTCCATTCGGCATGCGTTATTAAATTCCATAACACTCTCATCAGTTCTTACTCCTTATTTGCGTCTAATACCCCAGTTTGTCACAGGAGCATAAATGAAATGTTCATGAGTGAACGTGAAACTGCCGAACTGTAGTTAAAGTTGTAGTAAACCACAGTTGCCGTTTTTTTACCGTAAATTTTACAGAATAATTTTTTATAGTGCACCTTAATTATGTTATTGTCTATTATGGCAAATAACTAGATTACAGATGTCCATGTAAGCGTAGTCAATAGTGTCTTCAAAGTAAGTGAAAGATCCAGAAGGGCATCCTGCTAATTTGATTCAGAAGGGCACTTTTTTGTCAGACAGCTCACTGGTTTGACTTTCATTCACCGTCATTCATTCGCTCTAAAATATCAAAGTGAAAGTCATCATAGCTTGCATAGAATAGACCCAGCTCCCAACCCAAATTTGAGAATAGATTAACGGCATATTTTTTTTTATCGCCCGATAAGAGTTTTGCGTTAACCTTAACGCTGATAACAGCCGATTACTATTTTTTAAGTTTGAAAAATACACCAATCTGATATATGGCAATATATAACATACAAGTTCATATTAGGATTTCACATATATGAACACACACACACACACACACACACACACACACACACACACACACACACACACACCCACACACACACACAATCACACACACACACACACACACACACACACACACACACACACACACACACACACACACACACACACACACACATTTGAATATATATGTACATATTTGTAATTCCATTCCACACATTTTTGCAATATTTAGAAATTTATGTTGCATATATGAAATTTTATAAATCTAAAATCCAAACATGAACTTTGTATGTCATATATGTAATTTGCATTTGTAATTAGTTTTTGGAATTATGTGATTAATATAGGTAAAACATATGATTACTGTTATTTTCTTCTTAATAAGCTCTTTAGTACTCTCATGAATGAATCAATGAGTCAGTGAGATAAACTAGATCAAACAAATCTAGACCAAACAGATCATTTGGTTCACTGAACTGAACTGGATTAATTCCTTCACTGAATCAAATGGTTTAATGAATCAAATAGAAATTGAATAAATGATTAACTCAACTAAACAAAACGAATCATCCGGCTAAGTGAATTAAACTGATCAAATATTTTAGTGAACTGAATCAGACTGAATCAGTTGATTCAATTAACTAAATCACCCTGAATCAATTAGTTCACCAGTTAATTGAATTGAATTAAACTGGATCAACTGGTTTGATGAAAAGAACTGTTTCAAGAAATGCACCATGCTGAATCAATCCCGTGAAGTTGAAAGGAATTGATCATTCAAAATCAATTCATAGATTTACTCACCCTCAAGCCACCAGCGGAGTTTATCCTTTTTTTTCTTCCAGATAAAACACAGAGTTACAGTATATTAAACAATATCCTGCTTCATTCCAGCTTTGAAACAGCATGAAAATTTTAAATCTCCAATAAGTAAATCTACAAAGTAATCTAAAATGAAGGAGTTAATGATGGAATGAAGGAGTTAATGAGCGCCCTCTGAAACAAAACTATTTTTTTATCTAAAGAAAAATATTAATCTTTAAAACTTTCTAAACTGTTATTACTGGCTTCCATGAGCATAAATATTTTGAGTTACTTTAACATCATACAGTGCTGTTAAGATAATGTGGTGCAATCACATGAAACCACTGTCCATGATAAAATCATGCTTAACCAAAGTGCAATTTTTTGAGAGATGTAAACAATAACAATAGTCCTAACACATTTCCTATTTTATATTTTATTTTTGTCCATAGTTTCCAAGAATATAGAAAGGTCCACATATTGATAAATAATGGTATACCAGCTTTAAGTTAAGTTATGATTAAATGCCTCTTGTTATGAAATAATTTAACAACAAGCTGAAAATGTTCATGGCCCAATGGCATCACCACATTGAAATGGTCTATAGGATAACTTGAGGGTGAGAAAATTATTAAATTATTTGATTTTAAGTTGAACTACTCATTTAAAGGTTCAATTATTGAATCAATGACATTAATATTATAACAGCTTAAATTTTCAGTTATTCATACAGAGCTGTCATATGGCTTTTGAAGAGTTAAAAAATAGCACAAAATTTGACCATTTGACAAGTGGTGTAAAGTAACAAATTACAAATATTCAGTAGTAGTTTTTCTCAGGAATTGTAATAAGTAGTTTTAAAAATGTGTGCTTTTACTTTCCCATGAGTACTTTTTTAGTGCTGTATTGGTACTTTTACTCCCCTACTTTCCTTTAACCTGCAGTCACTACTTTATTTTCCCTCAAACTCAGGGATTGGCTGAGTAAAAAAAATCAATCCTGTGACTCCTGTCCAATCAAATCGCACATAGAATAGTAAATCGCATCATACTGAACAGCCTCAAGACATGGGCACTTTATAAATGCAGCAAACTGTTAGGAAGCATAAAGGCCCAATCCCAAATCTACCCTTTAGCACTTCCCCTTACTCCTACTCTTTGTTTTGCGCGTTCCAGTGAAGGGGTAGGGGTGTCCCAATTCTCTTTAGCTTGAAGGCGTAGGGCTAAGAGCAAGGGGTAGATACTTCTTCGAATGAAGATTTTTCAGGACCACACTCGAAACCAAGGAGTAAGATAATTTCCCAGAATACACCAGCCACAGCTGCACATGAAAGTAAGGAGATCCACAAATTAGTACTTTTTGTCATTATTACGAATTTTTACAACAACCAAGCACATGTTTTAATAAATTCATAACCGCGTTCATGTTTTACCGTCATGCTTAAAAAAAAATGCTAAAATAAAAAACACTAAATTTTGCGATCTATAATCCCTAATAATTACTCCTGTATAGCAGTACCACAATATTCTGACACTCAATGACACTCAAATACCCTGTCAAAAAAAGTCTAGTGGCTGAGAAGGAGCTTTTTACAGTGTCTGCTATAATGTTAATGTTGTTTTTGTGTGTTTACATAGATGAATATGACCATGGTGTAAATGTACAGTACAGTTACGATCTTATTATCATTATATCGTTATGATAACATAATATATGCCTTCAGTGATTTCCTGAAGATAAATACCAAAAAATAACACAACTGGAATAACTACAATAACACAACTGGAATAACTACAATAACAGTCATTGGTCGATGGTCTGATCTCATATGAAGCAAGAGATAGTGATGACATATGATGACGTGTGCAGGTGCTGTAGAGCTGTCCCAATTCTTAGGGGTAAATTTTTTTCTTAGGGGTGAATTTTTTTAAGGGGAAGGGGAAGGGGTACAAAAATAGAATTGGGATTGGACCTAAAAGTGTCCAGGAAGATGTCCAAAATCTTTACACGTAATGACCTAAAGGCTGTTTAGACTGCATGTCACTGATGAGAATATGAAGGATGTTTGCTTTATGATGACCGGAATCACCAAATGGATTTATACTTTGAATGATATTTACAACAGATACTTTTACTTAGCCTGCACTACAGTTTTAGGCAAGTAATGGTACTTTTACTTGAGTATAATTTTTTACACTGTATTTTGACCAAATTTATTTAAGAGCCTAGAGTTGTGGTCACTATAAAAAAATTATTGTGAACGAGGATGAAAAATACAGAATTTGTTCCCTTTTGTGTTCCACAAAAAAATAAAAAAAATAAAAGCACACCATTTGGTAAAAACATTAGGATGAAGCCTGGAGAACAAGTTTAATCTGGGTGAACTCTTTCTTCTTCTTCTTCTTTTTTAAAGGCCAAACACACATCCTTGTTCTTATTGTTAAACAAGCTCAAATTGTACTTATATACGGTAACAACTAGAATGCAGCATCTATATTTGTAAAACTGCTGATGATATTATATTTCTGCTTGATTACCTCCCATGAGCTTTTCAGCAACAGCATAACATTAAGTTACTCTCCGTGAAGCGAATGCTGCTGCGGACACAGAGAATTGCTGAGACACTTTCACAGTCAGGCACAAACTTCCAATTCTGTTATCTATAAATATACTTTTGTTAGGCGCAGATGCAGCCATTAAATATTTTCCAGCACAACATGTCGGCCTCGCAAGCACAAGCAAGAGATTGTGCTTTCCTGCAGAACAGTGCGGTGGACTGAGGAGCATGTATTGTGTTGGGGTGGAATAAGGTTGAATCAGCTGAATTGGTAATGCATTGAATCAGCTTTGCTCTGCAGTGAGTCCTTCTGTGGGGATTTGAGTCTTGACTCCCACAGAGTGAATGCTAAAGCACTGCTGCTATCCCCTATAACCCCAGCACCTCTACGCTCTATAGCTGTTATTCATCACACTCTCTGTGTGTGCATCTGTGTGTGTGTGTGTTGTGTGTGTGGGAGACAGAGAAAAACAAGAGTTTGTGCAGGTTTGCTAATGTTCACAATGGGACTTTAAATCGAATAAATATGTGAATTAATTATGTGATATGAAAGTATTAATCCCATTTATACCAGTTTGGGGTCGTTCCTTTTTTGAAAAAAAAAATTCTGCAAGAATGCATTACAAATTGATCAAAGGTGAAAGTGAAGACATTTATAATGCAATAAAAATTAAATATGAAAAAAAAAATAATGACTGCTTTTCTTTTAAACATTTATAAAAGAATCTTAAGTATTAGTGTATGCATGAAAATATTAAAAACACAACTGTTTACAACTTTTCAAGCACAAATCAGAAAAACTTGGGACAGTATGGAAGACGCAAATAAAAAAGAAAGTAGTGATCTCCAAATTTACTTTGACTTGTATTTCATTGCAGACAATGTGAACTAGGCATGGGACGATAACCAGTTTCAAGGTATACCGCTGTTTGAAACATTTCAGTTTTACCGTTCTTAAGGTATATGTAAGATTTTTTATGTGTTTTCTTTTTTTAAAGCCAACAGTATCTTCAGCAGAAAATATATCTAAAGATGCTTTTTTTCAAGTTGTAAAGTAATCTGTGTTTCATTTAGCCTGACATGTTTACTGTTACAAAATATTTTAAAGGTTTCTCAAAATAAAATATATTGTGTTCCAATGGGAAAAAAAGGTTTTGGTTTTTTACCCAGACGTTTAAAAAGAATATATTTTAAAGCAGTAATCACAATACCGTGATACACAAATTATTTAATGTTTTGTCTGGTCAGCTTAATTTCATTTGTAATATACATCCTTTCCTACCATTCAGACCTGCAACACTTTCCAAAAAAATTGGGACAGGAGGAATTTAGGGCTAATGATCAGGTAAATTGGTTAATTATTGATGTGATTTGAAATAGGTAATGCCAACAGGTGATTGTAATTATGATTTGGTACAAAAGGTCTAGTCCTTTAGGAGCAAAGATGGGCCGAGAATCGCCAGTTTGCCAATAAATATGTGAGAAAATTTTTGAAAAGTTTAAAAACAATGTTTCTCAAAGAAAGGTAGGAAGACATTTGAATATTTTACCTTCAACAGTGTATAACCTAATACAATTTTTCAAGGTTTCTAAAGGAATTTCAGTGCGTAAAGGACAAGGGCGCAAGCCTAAGCTGAACTACAGTAATCTCTAATCTCTCAGGCGGCACTGCATCAAGAATCATCATTCATCTACAAGTGATATCACCACATGGGCTCAGTACTACTTTGGCAAATATATCAAGAACTACAATATGTAGTTACGTCCACAACTGTGTTTTAAAACTTGACTGTGCCAAAAGGAAGCCCTATGTTAACAATGTCCACAATGGGAATGTGTACTGTGGTCAGATGAAAAGTATTTTAGGTATTTTTTGCGAGAAATGAACAGGGTAAATAACCCTGCAACTGGCCTAGCTACATCTATCAGTTATGAAACCAATATTTTCAATCTTTACCTGGTACAGAATGCATTTTTAAACTCTGTCTAATATTTTCTAATTGCTACACATGTACTCACAGAAACTGATGTCTTCAATAATTGTGTTGCATATGAGCAGAATTTTAAGACAACACCAATTTTGTACATTTGAAAAACATTCCTAAATACATTAAAATCCTGATGACTTCACAGTGTTTTTAATTGCTCAGCCAAGTACATGTTTACACAGATAAACACTTAAAAGCAACCTAAAAACCGGCTCTGTAGGATATAACCCCCAGGGTGCATCGTTTATCACATGAATTTTTTAAACACGCTTCTATATGTCATGTTTATAACCACTGCATATTTAAAGGTTTGTTTTTAATATGTATATCTATATATACAACCCATTTAAAGCATAGTCTCCTATTTCCTCAGCTGGCATTAAGCCCTTCAGTCTGTCTGTGGCCCCTCGGCCCCCGTCTGCAGATGGGAGTGTGCCCTGCTGCTGCTGGAGCCTGCAGGGGCCCATACAAACACACACATACACACCCTCCATCTCCAAGTTTCCACAGTGACGCCCGCTCGCCGTCCCCTGCTTTGTCATGCTGTTTCTTTGGGAGCAGGGCAGCTGATAGAGGGGCGGGTGTGTGTGGGTGACGGAGCAGCACTAAGGCTGGGTGGGGGTCAAACCCTCCATCTGCTCATGAGAAGCTCACAGGTCATGGCTCACAACAATGGCCATTAGCAATGCTGACAGGCGGGTCAGGAGGCCCCTTCGCCATGGAGACCAGGGCAATGTGGGCCGAGGGGTCCCGCTTTAGCCACTGCTATGACTGGACTCTTTTCATTAGCACAAGAAAGTGAGGTGTAAACTTTTCTTGTCTGAACGTCGCTCTTCGTGCAGCCAGATGGCCAAAAAGAGTTTAGTTCAGGATAACGAGTGCATGTGTGCTTTGATTGATGGAGAGAAATTACAGACTGTTTGACAGATGATTATTATTGACGCTGCAAAAGTTTGTTGATTGTATAATTTGGGTTGATTGAGGCTCTGGTTTGGGATAAGGCTGTAAACAAACTACTGATTTTGCTCAATTCTGTCACAGATTTGACTTTGAGCACTTAATATAGCACCAAAGATCAACAAATACACCAATTTATAAACGATAAACATGCTAAATAGAAATATTAATGACATTTCTGTATAATATATTGACATATCTGTGATTTTATGCTCTAAAGTCGTTTTATGACAGATGGACAGACAGACAGAAAAACTGATAGACATATGGGAATATCTGTAATTTTATGATTGATAGATGGATAGATAGATAGATAGACAGACAGACAGACAGACAGACAGACAGACAGACAGACAGACAGACAGCATAAATAACTTCACATAACAAACAACAGGAATTGGAAAATTTGAAAAAGAACAAATATATTCTCATGACTTCAAATAAACCTAATATCACACACAAAAATGAACACTAAAAAAAAATTATTCAATGGATTCACTGAATCTTTTTTTAAGGTAAATAGTTGCAAACAATTTATATGGGCTGAATTTAATCAAACAAATTAAATGTAATAATGTTCAACTTAATTTGTTTAAATTCAGCCCATATAAAACTACTGATTTTACTCAATTCTGTCACAGATTTCACCTTGAGCACTTAGCATTATAGCATGAACAAAAATAAACAAATACACCAATTTATAAGCAATAAACATGCTAAAAAAATATTGATGATATTTCTGTAAAATATATTGAACTATCTGTGATTTTATACTCTAAAGTAATTTTATGACTGGCTAGATGATCATAAATTTATGTCCGATGGACAGATAATAGTCAGATATGACAGACAGACAGACAGACAGACAGACAGACAGACAGACAGACAGACAGACAGACAGACAGACAGACAGACAGACAGACAGA